>QLOR01001536.1:0-26055 GCA_003313825.1 Sarcodon aspratus
GGAATAGCACGCTTTCGATTCCTCCGGCCGTTTGTATAACCAGGATGGCAAATTAGAGGAGTGGTGGACCAATTCAACAAGCGATGGATTCAACCTCAGGCAGAGGTGTATTGCTAAACAATACTCCTGTAAGTCAGGTTGCCTACCCTTCCTTTCTTGATTCATGAACGGCTGCTGTAGCATATACCATTGATGACGGTAAAGGAGGAAAGCTTCCCGTGAATGTGAGTGTTGTGTTCATTGGAAAGAATGTCAGCTCATGACATGATTTCGTCAGGGCGACTTGTGAGTCGTGCTCGTGAACATAATCTGAACAAGGGCTCATTGGTTTGCTCAGAACTTCTACGGAGAACATCGGGGATACGGGTCTTATTCAAGCCTATAGAGCATGGAAGGCACAGTATGATGCTGATGGCAACGACTTTTTGCTTCCCGGCCTGAACTATACACGGTTAGTCCCATCTATCCCTCGATCGCTAACGCCACTCAAGCCACGTTTAACAGGGAGCAGCTTTTCTTCATCGCCTTTGCTCGTGCCTGGGCGCAAAACATAAAACCTGCTTCTGCGGTCAGTCTTAGTTCAGAATGTGGCCATCACTTGAAACTTATTGAATGTTAGGTTGCACGGCTGAGATCTGACCCACATTCTCCAAATCGATGGCGTGTAGATGGCACAGTAACTAATATCCCCGAATTTGCAAAGGCGTTCAAGTGTCCAGGAAGTGCGAAGGTGGGCCAATTCAACGTTTTGATTTGTCTTCGGATACTCAAGCAGATTCTAGCTCAATCCCAGGATGGAACAACGATGCCTTCTATGGTAGTAACTAGGGACCTTCTATATATCTCGTTTTGCATTCATGAATTGTTACTATGCTTTTGAATCGGAAATACACTTATTGAAACGAAGTACCCGTTGATTATACCACGATCTAGAGAACACCTTTTGTGCTTGGAATGTCATCGCTTCCAGTCTTTTCTATTGCTTGTCGAATAGCGAGCGCCAAGGCCTTGAAAGCTGACTCCGCTCTATACAATTCAAATTGAATGCGTGATAACGATATTTAGGGCCTGGACACACCTGTGATGATCATTTTCTCCACGAATGACATCGACATGGAGTGTGACTCCAGATGCAATCGCGAAGGAGTAAAAAATATGGGGTAACATCTCGGTAGAAAGGTCCCCAATCTTTTCTCGTTTGAGCCCCAGATCAACTACGCAGTATGGCCGGGAGCATATATCTATTACTGCACGCGAGAGTGCCTGACACGACAATTGGATCGAGGGCGAGTGAGCATGCAAAGAGGAAAGGGGTGTCAAATATGCGTACCTCGTCTAGAGGCGCGAACCCTGTTCCGTATCTCCTGATCCCACGGACTTCTCCTAGGGCCTGTTTGAACGCTGTGCCTAGCGCGATAGCGCTATCCTGTATGTAGATCAAGAGTGGGAGGTTGGTACAGGGGAACGGGGGGAATCAAGTTGTCGGGGACATATCTGCAGTGTGATGGTCGTCTATCCATAGATCGCCTTTGCACTTCATTGATAAGGACATGCCAGAGTGTTTTGCCAATGCATTGTACATCTACACCAAGTACTCAGGTATGTTTTTATAATGTGGGAGTGGGAAAAGGACGGGAAGTTGGAGGAGACTTACATGGTCCAAAAAGCCGATACCGGTAGAGACCTGGATTTCTTGCTTTAAACCTGCAGGATTCCCGGGCTGACAGTCTAGATTGATAAAAACATCGATTTCAGTTTCATTCGTCTTTCGAGAGATCTGAGCTGTTCTTGCAGCAGCCATATGTATGCCGAATGATGGAAAGAAGTAATGTACTAGTCAAAGTTGTGCTACAATGGCCAAATCGGGAAGGCGGACATGAACGTGGGAACTTTTATACAGTGGAACGTAAACGAAACAAAATTAATCACCGCCAGAAGCTCAGGCTAGAGCACCCATGGACTCTTCGCTTGACCTCCCGCACCTTCTGTCAAGTATACACCATTTCCATTGTTATCGATGAAGAACGAATCTTCTAGACGTACGCCAAACTGCATGATCTCAAGGTCAAAAGAAAGATCACGAAGCTGATTTAGATCAACCCGTACCTCTCCTTCAATATACACTCCCGGTTCATCGGAGAATGTGTGTCCCGTGAGTATGATGTCTTCACTTCCGCCGCGTAGATATGGGCTTTCGTGCATTTCCATTCCGATTCCGTGACCTAATCGGTGAGTGAAATACATCTCGAGCCCTTTGCTCTCCAGGACAGCTCGGGCCGCTTCATCGACGGTTCTAGTAATACTTCCGTTCTTGGCGGCAAGCAACGCGATAGTCTGGGTTTCTTGGACATCGTACCATATTTGGAGCTGTCGCTGCGACAATCTTGTAGAAGACAGGGCAAACGTCTATCGGAGAAGATATCAGTAACTGTAGTGTCATATAGGTCAGTTACCGCGTACCCTAGTTAAGTCACTGTAGTAGTTATAGAGAGCTCCACCGGTGTCAATCAGAACAAAATCTGATTGACCTAGTATAGAGTCTTCTCCTCCCCCGTGTGGACGCGCAGCGTTTTCTGTTAATTATCGAAAAGGGTAAGATTGGCATATTTTTGAGAAGAAATTGACGCACCCCCGAACAAAACCAATGGTTCGATATTTACCAAACCTCCAGCGGTTAGGGCTCGAATAACTAGTTGCTCTGCCTCCAACTGCTTCATACCAATGTACATCCTTTCACGCACAGCGCGAACAGCAAGAAGTGTGACCTTGTGAACGTGAGGAGATTGTCAATAGAAAGTCCAGTAAGAACGAGGACAAGACGCGCACTTCATTAGCGCATTTCATAATTTCTATTTCATTAGGGGACTTGCGTTGTCTCAGGCGCTGGATCTCAATTGGAGCGGTTGATACTGAGGCTGATGGCGACGCTTTACTCAAGCCATCCAGAATAAAGGCTCTAAGTTCACCCTCAACGAATATCGGGCCCGCTCGAGTCAGGGAAGGGATGGCAGTTACTGCGATTTCATAAGGGTTGGCCTCTTCGCGCCAGGTAACGAATGTGACAGGGTTTGTCGACGGGATATTCATAAGCTGAGCCCTGCTCTTCTCGAAATATGGTGTGAGAATTGAGACATTAGGTTTGACAGCAGTGCCATCTATCTGAGGGGAGATTATGAGCAACAGTGGTCTTTCTGACAGGGACCAGCCTGAAATATTAGCATAATATCGGGCAGAGGGACCGGGCTCCACCACATACGCGGACGCATTCAGCGCATAAAGCGTTTCAGCTAGAGATTGTTGGCGAGCTAAGTATTCTTCTTCGCTGATTGGTGTGATATTGGCACAATGACCGGCTAGCTCAGAGAAGTCGTCTGGGGAGTGTGCGAACTTTGAAAACACATTGGACTTGATTCGATTGAAGGAGAGAGAGACGACGACCAAAAGGAAGATGGCCTAGATTGTCACTGGCAGGTTAACATCCGGTGGTGATAGTCGGTGTTCTGCATGGCACGCACAACTTTTGTAACAGAGAGATGGGTGTTGATAAAGGATCTTTGCGCAAGGATGGGCGCTGTACTCCTTCGTATCTGCTGACCTTTCTCCATTGTCGTAGAAAGCGTCGAGACTGTCGAACGTGCCCGACGCCAGTTGCTGTGATCCCGTGACTCGCCGGCGAACTGGCAGCTTGAAATCTTCACCTCTCACACATTTCAAATGGAGAACGATACCGATACTTTGCTTGCGTTATTGTCAAGTCTGCTGCCAGAACCAATTCCTGACCAAGAAATACTGCTCGACGCGCTTATCCAATGCAAAGGAAATGTTCAAGATGCTGCAGCAACTATTTCGTCAAGTGACTCCAAGAAAAGAAAACGAGCGTTTGATTTGGATGACTGGCTGCGAACACCTAGGTCCTCGTCCTCAGCAAAACCAGGTTCGAAACGCGTTCAATACAGTTCAGAGTCGCAATCTTCTGAGACATCTGCTCGACCGCGTTCAAGCTCCGTCACAGCACCATCCTCAGCACGCCAGACTGCCTCAACCTCGGCGAAACCGAAATCGACAAATGCTTTGATGAATCTTAGGCCTCCTCCGTCAGAGTCGACGAAAGTTCCGCCACAACTACCACCATTAACACTCTCTCATCCAGATTTGGTTGCCCAGAAAGTACCATGCACACTCCATCCGGGAGTGCTCCCTACAGAGCTCGCCTACAGGTTGTTCGAAATTATGTTGGACAAGGCGGAAAGCTGGAAGAGAAATCGCTGGTGGTTGTTTGAGAGGGCCGTCGAATCACCTCACAAGAGCTCCTTTTTTGTTCGGGACACGAAAATGCTCTCTGTAAACACAACGGATTATTACGAGGCCAAGCAAGCCAAACAGGATGAACTAAGAGAGGCTGCACATTACTGGTTGTGTCATATATCGCGCCATTGCATTGTTCCAACACTCATCGTTTGTCTTAGGACCTATGCATCACAATTCGAGACAAATGCTCCCTCTGAATTCCCGGATGCCATGGAAGAGGCTTGCAAGATTATAGAACGCGTTGTGAATTGCGAAATGCGTAAGCGAAAGCGATTTGGACTTGAATGGGGTGGTTCTGTCTGTGTTGGAGACGCAGGCTCCGAAAATGAGGAGTTTGCCTGGGTGCCGAATGTTGCTGCTGCCAACTGTTACACTGGAGCACAAGAGAACGTCGGATTTCACTCTGATGCACTGTCAGTCTCTTGTCGTTCATCTGTTTAACGACTCATTTGTTTGCCAGATCTTCTTTAGGGCCTTATCCCACGATCGCGAGTTTGAGCTTAGGTAGGAACTTCAATGATACTGTAATGTACCATTATATTGACGTCCTCGAAACAGGTGTTTCTCGTATATTCCGTTTACGAGAAGCAATTCCGACGTCCGAGTCTACGGTTCGAAGGCCACAGAGCTTCAACATCCCATTGACGCATAACTCTGTGAGTCCTTACCTTCACCCGTCGTGCTTGATTAACGTGTATTTCAGCTTTTAATTATGCATCCACCTACTCAGGAGATATTCAAGCATGCAGCAATCCCTCAGAAAACCATCGACACGTTCCATTTTGATTCATCTAGGACTGGAGAATCATGTACAAGCACCTCGCGTATAAACATTACGTTTCGATTCTTCAGGCCTGATTACAGAGCCTCGTCCATACCCAAATGTAGCTGCGGCGTACCAACCATTCTTCGACCAGATATGAAAGGGAAAAGAGACAATGATGGAAGGTATATTCCGTAAAATTGTGAAATGCATCAGCTGCTGAACCCCATGAACAGATTGGACCGATATTGGTGGACGTGCCAAAATGGAACCAAGATCAAAAACGAAGGTAAAGGGTGTGGGATGTGGAAGGAGATGGATGTTAGAGCTGAAGGCCGAGGTCCTTTCGTCAGTGATTACCATAAGGACCGCGAGGTGAAGCACTCTTCGTTTTGTATAATCGTGCTCCATATTAAAATTGGCACTTTCAGATCCAGCAAGATGTACAGAAGCGATAGCGGCGTGGATTAACTGTAGCGGTGTGTACTACTACAATGTGCTGTTTCTCCAACGATGCACACAATATTTACGTACAAAAGGTAAAATATTCTAATCCAACTTGTTTGCTTCTGTTAGTGGCGTGGACATGTGGGTGTCTCCCCTAGTCCTGCCTGTCGACGTTTTAGCTCTTTGTTTCGCTCTTTATCGTCCTGTATGAGCTGAGGGACAAGATGTCAGCTTCCAAGATCCTCTTGGCTGTGCTCGTTATCGCCTTTGGTATCTATTGCTCAAAACAGTCTAAATCTGAGTCCGGTTTTCCCTCTTCTACTTCGTCTCAGCCCGAGCAGAAAGAACAAAAAACACAATCGGACAAATGTTTCGAGGGAAGCAACAGACCTCAAAACGTAGCTCTTGATGAGCTAGAAGACGATGATTACTACGGTATCTTGGATCTGAAAGATGACGCATCTATGGAAGAGATCCGGTCAGTATTAGAACAAGATGGAAACACGACAGCCATCCGACTTACATACCGTCGCAAGGCTTGCGTTTCGAAGATTATCGCGTTTGCATCATCCGGACAAGAACCTTGATGATCAAGAAGGCGCAACAAAGAGGTTTGCGAAAGTTAATCAAGCATATGAGGTAAGAAATCTAGGTGGCGTTGTGGTCTCTCGGTCTTATCGAACTTGTCTCGCGCTTATGTAGACGTTATCTGATGAAGATGTAAGGTCAGAGTTGTGCGTGGTCAAACACTCGCTCATAACTCTGGTTTCACTAGTCGCGAGCCATGTATGATTTTGAGAGAACATTGAAGAAATCGGAAGCATCTGCGACTGGAAATACATCGTACTCAAGATATGATGCATCTTCCGAGGAAGGAAGCAGCTTGTTTGGGAATTGGTTTTCTCCTTTCAGACGGGCAGAAAGTGATGAAAACACACCTGGGCACCATGATCACGACGGATGTGCTGGATGTCTTTTCCGCGCTCGTTGGGGCGTTTGTTCCACACATTTACAGCTGTTCAGTCTTCCTGGTTTATATTCCGGATTAGATGATAGCCCAACGGTTTGTCTATTGAAGTCATTTTTGTCCAGAAAATCGTTCTAACAAACATGCGGATAGGGTTTCTTCACCCTATATCGCTCTGTCTTTGACGAGCTGATCGTACAGGACGAATGCAAGTTCACCAATCGCAGTCCCTCGACGTTCCCATCGTTTGGTTATTTCAACTGGCCGTACAACGCTCCTTTCGTGAAGATATCGAAAAGGAACAAGAAGAAAGGAAAAGGACCAAAGTTATTGAAGAACGACGCCAAGACGTTTTACGATTTTTGGACCACGTTCTCGTCGCAAAAAGACTTTGGATGGGCGAAGGTTGTGGATCTCGATGGAATGCCGAATTCTGGAATGAAAAGGTCAGATTTGTTCAGTTGGACGCGCTCTCTGATTCGGACGCTAAGTTGTTCTGGATACTATACTAGGTGGCTACAGAAAGAGAACAAGGTGTCTGAAGGCATTGCGCGAAATGATTACAACGACACGATCAGAGAACTTGCGAGATACGTTCGGAAAAGAGATCCTCGTTGTCGTTGAGTGTTGCTTGTAATCGCCTTGTAGTCCTATTACCTCTGTATTTCGTACACCTTGTTGTCTTGTTGTTGCCTACCAGTTTGTTGCCACTGTAAAACCACCGACGGCGATCATTCAATCGTGACATGTTCCACTGTTCCAGGCGTGACTCCTGTCAGTCAACTTGCATAGTAGTCGCCGGCGCAGCCACCAAGATTCCAAGAAGCTGCGCTTTCACTCTTTGCCTGCTTCAGTGCTTCTACCATCTACTACCCTCAGCGTCAAAATGTCCATGTTCTGTAAGCACCGGCACCATATCAGCACTACCGATAACTAACAATTCCCTCACAATCAGTTTGCATTCCAATAATCAGTGAGTCTCACGACCTCCCCGAATTCAGAGCGGAAGAACGCTGATCCACCATTGAATACCAAGTCGGCTGCTCAACTAAGGTAAACCCAGACGATCAGCAATCTCAGCGGGTTTGTCCCAGATGCAACAACGGTGAGTCAAACCACACCGTTCCATTCTCGCATCCGAAGAGCAATGATTTGACGTATTTGGGGTGGGGGGCTCATGTATAGCGACTGTATTTTCTGCCAAATCTAGAACATGGTCAGAACGCCCAATCTCCCCAATGTTACAAAAAATTTGCATTCGAACTTGACTGATGTGTGGTTCTGGCGGCCGTATAGGTTTGAAGTCTGTTGGGTTCCTTTGATCCCCATGAGTTCGAAGCATGTTTGGATGTGCGGTACTTGCCAGTGGACGGTGCCGCTCCAACAGGGGTAAGCTTGTAGCTGTTGTAGTTGGGAGCTCTGATGCGACTCTCAGATTCAAGATGGGAACCAGCTGTTGCTACGTACGGATACCAACATGGGTACAACGGGCAACAAGGCTATCAATCACCGGTGCCGCCTCAACAGGGTTATGCGCCAGCTTACGTTCCATCTCCTCCAAAGTAATGCCGTATCGGATCCGAGTTCAAGATTCTTCGACTTGAGCCGATATATGTTCAATCTGAATTCGAATCTGGGAAGGTGTATCTACTCCTTACAACCTTCTTGTAATTTTACATGGACATCTTTTATTTCTTTTTAACTAAAGTATGAAACCAAAGACGATACCTTCCTTGGAGAAGGGTTGCAGATTGTTGTGTACGATGCCCACAACTTCCATACCAATGCTTGTGGTAATGTCGATACTGCCTAACTCCAAAATGGGGGCATCACCCTATCCGCATCCGTAGTACTCAACAAACGACAAACATTCTTAGATGTAATCGTTTCAAGCCTATGCATCATGTACACGTTCGGTACAATTTTCATACCTGATGATCATAAGCTACAATGGCTACGCAGATTCAGAGCACTTACACCGTTACACGTCTTGTAACAGCCTCTCACTTGCATTGACTTCAAGTTAGCGTGGTGTTAAGTGTGCATACCTGAATGGAAATGTGCGAACGCTCGCGTACATGTTCATTAGATTGTAGTGACACCGCCCAGGCACCATTCTTGTCTCCTCCCTTCCTTGCAGCGCAGGTCCCGGAGATCCAGAACGTAATCCTGTGCTCCTTAGTCGTCACCTAAGTAGCATAAAGTTGACGATAATACCCGATTTCAACGGAGATTCCATTGACCCGGCATCATCCAATCATGTGGCACCTATATATTCCCGAAAATGCTCCGGGTCTTCTGTAGATTGCAGGGTCCGTAATATTAGCTTTGAAGTCCCGATATCGATGGTTTCAATCAGCGCAGCGCCGCAGTTGGTCCACTTAAAATTAAAACCAATTAACGAACTTATCGAGAGAAGATTCGTTTGATCATGATACTCCGCGCTCTGACGGAAATTCCCAGTAACGCTGCCTATTGATTCATAAGTTCATGATAGATGCCAAGCTGAACCCTTCCGAAGAGTGGTTCAAGCTCCCGGGTAGTATGTGGAGAACCTAATGATTCCATATCAGATTGAGGCCCCAGGGTAAATGGCAGCTCCGGCTTCATGGAAATAAGCCAGGTTTCATCAAAGAAATTACCAGTAACGGAAGGGAAAAATTCTTCGACAGAGAATGCTGGACCAAAGATGACGTTATTATTGGCCAGTTCTAGTGATGTCCGGCAGTTCGATTTGCGAGCGCTAGAGTTTATCAAAGGCGGATGATCGCACTAATCAGATCAGAACGCGCCATCTTGAAAGGAGTTAACAGTTTCAATTAGACAGATCGCACAGAAACAGACCTATCAAGTAACTGATGTTGAAAGCAAATGTGTCAATATTAACACCATACCGGGCCTCGTGATCGCAGAAGGCGTCTTGAAGGCGTTCTCTGTGCTTGTTGGCGCCAAATCCACATATATGCGGCTATTCATTAATATGTCGGATTTGTTGATGGCCCATTGGGTAATATTTTGTCCAATGCGTTGTTCTACCCAAAGTTTGAGTGTGGGTAGATCTCTATCTTCGGGGAGCCGACAGTACACGACGACATGCACAACTTCATCGGTTGCGTTCCATGTTGTTCCGATCGTTCAGTGATCCGAGTCTTTGCTATGTAACATAACGCTCCTTTAGTGCGAATATCGGAAAAGAAACGGAAGGAAGAGACCTAGGGCCAGATGTATGAATAACGAACCAACGCCGCGTTTTACGCCTCGTTTTGTGGCAAAAGGAGATCGGATTGGCGAGAATAATAGATACCTATGGCAATCTACATTCTGAGCCTGAGGTGAGAGACGGTTTCCTGGCGTGTTTTGAAGGCGCCTGTTGATATGGCAGACATAACGCAGCACTTTAACGGGCAGCTAGTCACATCAACATGCCACGTGGGGTTCATGAGATCACACGCAGTGTGGCAGTCACATATTGTTACCAGCGCCTGAATCAAATCAGTCACGGCGCTTCTCTCTTCTGGTTGAACACCTTTCCATCATGCAGTCTCGCTAGTGACTACTACTTTAATGGTTTCAAAATACCTCAAGAGGAGCAGGAAGAACCCCTTGGGAAGGTTTCGAGTGGACGTACGGCCGTCGCACAATATGGCGTCACAGGAACCGGCGCCTAATCGCCAATCTTCTCGAAATAGTCATGTCTAACTTCTTCTCCCTGTCATCCCGTCCCTTCGTTTCTGTGTCTGAGCTGTCATCCTGTCCGTTCGTTTCCCTGTCTAAGCCTCCGCTGTTACCGGGTGCTGTCAATCTTGACGTCCGCTCCTGTCGGTTGGTTGCCTCTAGTGCGCTATTCAAGTGGTTTTTGTGGGGATGTTGTAGTAAGTTCTCAATAATATCCGCATTCGACAACGAAACAATAACTCTTGTTGAAGGATTTCAATTTCCATAGTTCAGTACTGTTCAAAAATGTTCAAAAATATTTTTACAAATCTCGTTGTCATTGTCCAAGGACCAAGTTGAACCTACATTCGTGCCCGACCTAGAGCTTCATCCACATCGACATGCCAAAGTTATTCCATTTGTGTGAGGGTGCTACCACGACAACACCACCATCAACACCCACCAAACATAGCGGAGAGCGTTTTTCAGTAAAGGTGGGTCTGCTACATTGTGTTTATGCATGCATGCGGCATCTTAACACCGTGGTTATAAGGTCCCTATGCAGGGATTTTTTATAGATGAAATCCAACGCGAAACGATTCTCACACTCTATAACACCAACTCGGACAAGATCGAACGAATGGAGTACAGAGACACGGCATTTTCTCAGTCACGCGCAAATGCATTTCTCGAGCATCACAAACTAGACCACACATCCCTTGAACAGTTGGAGAGTCGGTGGACGGTGAGCTGGAATAATAAGTGGATTTCGGGGAAGGAAACTAAGAAGCGCGTCTTATACCAATGGTACATAATATTTTTCTGTAACTAGTCAGTGAAATATATTGATGCAACCTAAAGTACATGTGGATATAATACTGTGGCTCGTCAACGTCGATCGAAGACTAAGTCAACGTCCACTGAGCAATCATGGTCTAGGCATGCTGCCTACAACTTCACAGGTTGTTGCACCCATGCAGACATTACTTATGTTCAAGCTACGGGTATAATTACTCGTGTCATAGGCTTCTTTGAACACAGTGAAAGTTGTATGAATGGACTTTTAGTGCGGTTTCCAGCTGTACCACTTCATGAACATGTATTTGAGGTTGCATTAGCACAACTAGCTCAAGGCGCAAGGTACGCAAAATTCAAATGAACAACTTCAACAAATCATTCATTCTTACTACTGTACTTCCTCGAATTCAGTGTTGCTGCGATCCAAAATGAGAATATAACTCGAATCAAACACAAACGCTACCGAGACCAGGCATCAATGACTCCGCCTTCCATCCGGATCAAGAGGGCTATGTGTATAACCATATTAGTAATAACGTCTGAATGTCAGTTGTACAGATGTTAACTTACTACTTAACATGTTCCAAATACCCTCCATCGGGCATGCTCTCATCATAGACAAAAGAGCACAAGTCTTCCGAAGATGAGAGTTGCTTCTTGAATGGTTTAAAGCGCTCGTCTTCACGAAATCTTGCATTTTTGAAATACTTATTCGTGTTTCCACCGGAAGTAACAGGAGTACTAGATATTCGAGACGGGGTAGGAGTAGCTGGAAAGGGTGAGGCTGAGATCCGAGCTCGCTTCACCAGACTCCGGTCGGCGGTGTGACTGGCCATACTCATAAATGTGATGTGATGGCAGTCGAGCGGGGCAAACTGAGTGTATCACTCTTTCATTTCCCTCCCCTTGTATTTAGCTCAATTGTGCGTCCTAAGAGTAGTATATAAATTTCCACTGCTGCTAAAGTCCTCGGTGAAAAGCTGCAGCGCAAAGCCGTGACAAACGGAACTGTCATTCCAGGCTCTGGGGATCAAAGAGTTTCGGGATTCGCAAACTGACAGCAAAGTAAGAAATCTAAGAAATCTGTTGACAGCGAAGCTAAGGAAATCTCAGACAATCTCAGAATCTAATGATTTTCATGATGTCATATTGTGCGACGGCCGACTATTCGTTTCGAGTCTCAATACGGCCGCTAGGCAGAGGTCACGGTGGAGTTCCGTGCAACAGACACCCGCCACTCAGAGGCCGATGCGGAGATTCGCATACTCGACACTAGCGCTATGAAAATGGCTGCTGGAAACCTTGGTAACGTTATCGCAGCTCCGATGAACAAATTCGAGCGTGTATGTCTTATTCTAGCAAATAATACCATGAGGACGAGAGGAGTCCTCTGTTTCTGCTCTCACGAGCTGCGCAACTATACAAGGGATCTCCCTTCCTTGATTTCACAATGTCCGGCTGGTGTGGTTGTTCAGATTACATCTGAACAACTCCGTCTTGGTTCCGCGTTGCTGCGATCCGCGCCGAAGGCTATTGAACTAGAGTTTCCTGCCTCGCCTGTCTGTTGCACAATGAATTACCGAGATGCAGAGCTGTTCCGCACTGTGACCTCGGATCTTGTTCGTGAGGGCTTCAGCAGATCTTTACTCTAGATGACTCGAATTCACGTTTTACGCATATGCAGAGCTTTGTATTGCGACAGACGCCTCGTGCACTCTCGTCTCACAAGCACCAAGTGGAAAGGTCGAAACGGCATATAGCTAAGGTCTTCCGGCGCATCATCAGTACCACGCATTTCACGAAGCAGGTGAAACTGTCATTTCTCTCCAAGATGTCAGCAGCACTGTCTTTTGCACAGGAGAGGGTCAGTTTGAACTCTGCGGTAACCCTTCCAAGGGAATAAGACATACATTTAGAGTCTAGTCTATCAGAACAAAGCTTCGACTCGTACATTCGCGCTAGATACTTCCCCGTTTGCATAAAATTGGGTACTTTATCCAGTCTAGCATCCACGTTGAACTTCGCACCACTCTCCACTTCGGCCTCCGGAATCTCTCCTTCGAAAACTATTGCAGCAACCAACCGGATACATACAGCGACGAAACTGCTTCTATCGTGCTTGGAACACATAATGATAAATTTGGGACGAAGGGGATCTCATGGCAACCTGTACATGCCTTCAGGTGCCGCAATCCATGCGTGGGGTAAGGAAGGATAGGTAACATGGAGGGAATCAAGGATATCGAAGCAAAGTAGCGCACTGGTCAACTAATTCTGTCGCATCAGCACCAGGTGTTACGTCGATACACCTATTCTGGTTGAGAGGATCCTGGACTAAAGCGAGGATGCCGCATTTACGATGTTTTTGGTGTGCGTCTAGCAGCGAATGCGAGGACCTAGCTAACGGCGCTACGGAGGCTCGACAGACGTTAGATTGGATTTGGGAAGCGTTGCGACCGGCTCGGTACAGTATTCAGTTTTCTTGGAACACCTTTGCCTATGCCAGATGATCTGCTCGCGACTTGCTGTCATTTGTTATCATCGACCTTTGCCTTGCCTCTCGACAGGATGTGTTTACCATATTACATGTTGCTCCGTCCTTGGCGTCAGCACTGAGCTGCATGATTCAAAACTCAGACGATCTTGCTTTTGGCACTATCTGTAGTTGTATTGAATCCAGCAGACGCCGATGGATTTTGCCTCGCTAGTAGGCACATCAACCTGATCGTGGATTCTGAAGCGTTCAAAACGTTCATCGGCTGAATTGCAACTCGAAACTACTCAATCAAATTTCGCTGGCAGGGTGCGTCATTTTCAAATATGTTCCAAAATGCACTGGACTCACCTGATGGCAGCACGGTTACGAGATATCTGTCAAGTCCGCAGCCTCCGCTAGAAACTACAAAGAAGCTATAGTCGAGGGTTCGATGCAAGCAGAAATTATCACACACACAGCCGCCACGTCAAGCGTGGTTCGGCAACTCGTACGCCATAGCGAAAGAACCGCAACAGAGATGTAGTAAAAGTACCCTTCCTTATAGATAACATCTTGCAATTTCACTCTATTCCGGCTCCCACCATCTCCCCTTCAGGTTTAGAAAGGACCAATTGGGCGGTTTAAGTAAATACCCGTACCCTCTGCACAATATTTAGTGGAGGTAATTATTGTTTTCCTCACAATGAAGTACTGGGTTGCCTCACTCCAATATGTGAGTATTATTACATCCCCGATCAACGAAGGCTCTTATTAACCCATAAACAGGGGCTGCTCAGTGATGGTGGGCAATCTGGGCGGATCTGTCCCAGATGCAACATTGGTGACACACCGTTCATCCCTTGTTTCATCAGAAAGTCAATGAATTGATGATTTGTCCTGGCAGCGACGATCCTCTTCTCCAAGCTAGGAGATGGTCAGAACATCTCATGAACTTGATGATGAATTCTGATAAGTCTGACTGATCGATGATTCTGACGGTTGCAGGTTCGAACTCTTTTCCGTTCCCGTATTCCAAGTAAGCTCGAATCCTGTTTGGAGCTGTGGTTCATGTCGATTGTCAGACTATGTCCAACAAGGGTAAGCTTGTAGTTTGTTCAGTTAAAAGCTCTGATATTACGTTCCGATTCAAGATGGGAATCCACTATTCCTTTGTCTGGATCTCAACCAGGAGTTACCATGGTGGAAAACAAGACTATCGACCTCTGGCGCTGCCTGCACTAGTTTCAGTGCCACCTTATCAGATCCACTGAGGCTCTTCTTCTTCTTAAGGCTGTTCGACCACAGACCAGTTACGTTCAACCCTATCAGCGAATCATGGTTCCCACAGGGCGGCAGGATCAGCATTGAACCAAAATGAGGTGCGGCAAACACATACATAGTATTGTGATAACATCGCTTGCAGATGGGACCGCAATGTCAACGAAACGGCATCCTGTTGTCGAGCTAGTTGAACCAATGTCAGTTACCGGTCTCTACTGCTTGCAGGTAGAAGAGCGGAATAAAATTGATCATGACACCTCTGATAGTGCGCAAAATCTTGGGTATTCGTAGACGCTTCTGTCATCAATCATACCGGAGAACGGTCCGAGGCTGCCGTCCACAGGGAAGACTTCGATGACCTGCTTCTAATGCAGGTTCAGCCTTGAGCCGAAGCCTGTAGGCTGGCACAACTTGAAGCACGCGCATTCAAGTTCAGCATCTTTGATAACATCACTGGTAAATTGCACGGACCTCTCTATAGCAATCTGTTGGCCTTAAGTCAGCTCCGGATAATACGGAACAAGGCGACATGTATTGAAATGTTCATGATCGTTGCTGCACCAAGAAGACCTGAAGTTATGGATCAACCAAAAAAAGCCGATAAATCCCCAGTGGCCCATGGCACTCTTACCTGATCCGCCGGAGTTCGCTCATCTGACCATATGCAACATTCGCTCAATGACTTGCAACAAATCCCGAGGCAAAAATTCCGTGCAGTGTTCCAGGACGTGATACCGAATGTGTGGTGGATGAGTCGAGTATAGGAGATAGCATTGCACTACTTCTTGTGGCGAGAACTATCATATTCCTGGCACTCCGAGTCCCCAGTGATGTCAACAGGGATAGCTACAAACTAAGGCGCCACGTCGAGCATATACTATACGCGAAAAGCCGAGACATAGGACCTGCAAACGCGCTATTTTTTTCCCTATTGATAGAACAATGCTACACTTTTACCTTCTTCTAGCTTCCACCATCTCTCCTGCTAGTACCAGAATGGCTGAGGTAGCAGGTAAGTAAATACCAGTCCTTTTTTTGCCGCACACGGGTGACGTTCAATTATTTCCTCACAATAGTACGGTAATAAGTTGTTATCGTGTGTCATATGCGAGCATTGTGACTCCCCCAGTCAACAGAAGAAGCTCTGTTTTGATGAACTGGGTCCATAATTGAAGGACAACACAGTCCCATTGACATCGGCGTCCTTTCTTTTCGCTCAATATATCACATGTCATAAAACATAAACTTCAAGGCATGCTTTACACCCAAAACCATTCTGTCTTTGATGTCATTCGCTTGTAGACCAAACACACGCCAATAACCCAGCCTACTATCAAGTATTAGTTGGCACACTGACCTGATACTATCGCCGACATCCTGCGGGCAACTTACAACTTACAAGTTCTGAAGCTTCGACATAAACCGTTCGTGCGGTGTAAACTCCAGAACTACAAGGCCTACTCATTAGCGGTAGGCTGCAAGACGCGAAAATAATGTGTTTGCTGGCAACCGTCGTGTCGAGAGTTGAGTTCCAACTATTGACTCTGCGGAAAGATTATTCTAGGCTTTGAGATCATCATTCATGTCCGACACGACCTCCGTTGGCAGATCACCAATGGAAACCTTGGGCAATATGAGGTCGAGGGTCTCGACGCCAGCAAGAACTGAATCATACCCCCTAAGCTCCGGAGTCACGAATACAGTTCAACTCTTCCTTCTCCCATTATCTCCCCGATGTCAGAATAGGAAGCTTCCACTTGGTAAGAACCGGCGACATCTAGTAATGAAGCGGGCTATCATCCTCTCTCCCATCATGCCCGGGGATCATGACTCTTCTCCCCCCATCCGACAGGGAAGGCTCTCTTTGATCCCTTGGCTATTCAACCCAGGTTGACCCAGACGGTGATCATTAACCTGAGCGAATTTTTCCCAATTGGGACACACTAGCAAACCAAAGCGCTCGTTATTTCACCCATCCAGAAAGTAGTCGATTAACCGGGCGTACCGTTGACAACTGCCATGTTTGTTGGCAAATCCAAAAGAGGGTCAGAACATATCTCGTCAACCCTTATAGTAAGAAAATCCCATCAGACATCGACTTATCTATGGTTTTGACAGCTGTACGTGTGAAGGTTTCTTTTCTCTTCCCGTTTCCCGCGACCTCGCAGCGTGTTTTTGGGTACGCTACCTGCCAGCGAACAAAGTAAGTCAGACCAACAAGGGTAAGTCTGTAGTACGTTCACAGGCCCTCTAGCATTATCTTGCTAATCACATCGACATCTATTTTGTAGCTACATGAATTACATGTTATGAACTATTTTTCCCTCTTCCTCATACCGAACTTTGTTTGTCTCAGTAAGAATAACAAGGTTACGACTGCACCGAGCATGAAGCCAGAGGCGATAGAAGCTCCGTAAATCAGGCCTGGCTTGGGTGGTGAGTTACCGAGCACATTGCTCGCGATTTCAATGCCTGTGGCAGTACTGTTATCGGGGCCGCGTGACTTCCAGAACGATTCCATCGCGCTGTCCGCGTCCGTAGTGCTCAACAAGCCAAGTTGAGGTGTGCTCGTCGACGTTTCCAGCTGATGGACCACATAAACGTTCTGGACAGTTCGCACTTAATGGCATGCGCAATGACTACACAGAGCACTCACACGCAAAAAAACGTCTCCTAACAGCCAATCACCTGCATTGACCTAGTATGGTGTAAGTTCATCAGAATGAGAATTGCGCAAGTACTCGCACATGATCGTTGGCTTGTATACCGCCCATACACCATTCTCCTTGCTTTCCTCCATCCATCCAGCTGATGTCTTGAGGATCCAGAACGTACTCTTTCGCACCGTTGTCATCACCAAGCACAAAACTAACAATCACGCCTCGATTGCAACGAATTTGCCATTGACCCGCATCATCCAGTTTTGCGCCACCTATAGACGTCCAGAGATACTCCACATCATTTGTAGGGCCCAGAATCAACGTGGTTCCGGTATCGAGAACCGCAATCGGTGCGGTTGATCCACTAATCTTGGAGCTAGATAACCCATCGAGAGAAGTTCCGTTGATCATGATTCTCTGCAACGGAAGTTTCCAGTAATCGTACTCGCTGTCTATTGATTTGTAAACAGGTGTCCAGTTGAATTCGTCCGTAGAGTTAGCGAACGAGGAGTCCAGTTCTCCGACGCTCAATGAAGGACCCAATGGATCCCGAGTAAGCTTTACGGCGAAGTAACGTTGGATGTCAGGAAAATAAGAAAGCAGATTCCTTAAGAAAGTTTGACCAATAGTCGATGGAATGGAGGCTTCAGCAGAGAATGCTAGGCCAAGGATGCCACTGTTGCCGGTGCTTAACATGCCCAGTCCATCGGTATGATTTGCAAGCGCTAGAAGCCGATTAGAGCTGCTTACAACATAGAAAAAATGGAATGCACCGAAAACCTGAGAGGAGACTCGAAAGGGACCCAGAGTCACAGTTTCAAACCCGACGGTACCAGAGACGGAACCCATTAGATAACTGAGCTTGAACGGGGTGCTTGTCAGCGAAAGAGAAGATGTTTGCTTGTATGCGGTGACATTCTGACAGTCTGCAACTTGGCAGTCGGATGAGATGACCCACTGAACGACTATGAAGCTGGAAACAATTAAGTTCGATTAAAGAGAGCTGACCAGATCTGCAGAGCCTGTATCCAACACTACGGATAGGTTCTGCGCACCAATACTGCTCAATTAATCAATCAATCACGCGTTGAGGGCAACGCAGACAAGCGACAAACCCGATGTAAGCCAGATATGCACTAGCCAGAAGAAGTGTAAGGCATCATGATAAACGAATGGACATGACGACTCACTAATCACGACTGTTTACCAGAGCGAGGTTTGAAGAAGCTAACTTTTTACTTTGGACAGGCTCACGGAATACGCGAGAAAGAGAGAGCTTGAAACCCTTGGATGCGGTAGACATTGGTTCGCGCGAGGACAGAATAAGATGAAGACGCTATGATGGTTCTCCCCAGAAGGCTTCAACCAAGTCAAACATTTCCGATCGCATAACGGTGCAGAACCGCAAAGTATCGATACCCTTGGTGGTTGTTCATGAGGAAAACGCGACCTGTGCTCCTGAAATATTGCCACAGGAGACGAATAGATCCGTCACTGGATTCCAGGACGCGAGACTTGTGAGAGTTTGACCGTCAGAACAGCGCAAGCATCCCAATATGAGAATAGTAGTACGGCTGTACACCGTGACCGGGTGACTCGTCGTGACACATGTGACAAAGACTCAGTTTCGACTTGTTCAGTTCGTCGCTTGCCTTCTCGTCCGTCAGCCTCGCCCATTTGTATTAGACTCCTTCATCCCTGAGCTCGTTTCTATAATGCACACTAGCGAATACGATTACCTCTTCAAACTCCTCCTTATTGGTGACTCTGGTGTCGGCAAAGTAGGTTCTTGCTTTCTTTATCGTTTCTCTAGCTGACGTTTCGTTCATCTTCCGCTAGTCTTGCTTGCTCTTGCGGTTTGCAGACGACACTTATACCGAAAGCTATATTAGCACTATCGGTGTAGACTTTAAGATCCGGACCATAGAGCTGGAAGGCAAGACCGTCAAACTTCAGATTGCACGTCACCTTCTTGTCTTGTTTCAACCACACTAACGACGTCTTCTCTTGCGCAGTGGGACACTGCTGGTACGAATTAACTATGTCGCTGTCTCTTTTCTCCGCTCATCGCCCTCCCAGGTCAAGAACGGTTCCGAACAATAACGTCTTCATATTATCGGGGCGCTCACGGCATCATTGTTGTTTACGATGTTACTGACAGTGGTACGTGGAGCGCTGGCTCTGTTGGTCTTCACATGTCATTCACCTATCCTTTCACGCAGATACATTCACAAATGTCAAACAGTGGCTCCAGGAAATCGACCGTTATGCCTCAGAAGGCGTGAACAAGCTGCTTGTTGGTAACAAGTCAGATTTGACGAGCAAGAAGGTTGTAGAATATAGCGTCGCCAAGGTATGATTGTACAAAAAGTTGCTGCGGTGCCGCTTATACTCCACCTTGCAGGAATTTGCCGACCAACTCTCCATTCCTTTCCTCGAGACGTCAGCGAAGAACGCCACTAATGTTGAGCAGGCTTTCTTGACAATGGCTAAGCAGATCAAAGACCGGTGAGTTTGAACCGTTCTGTGTGAGACTTGTTGGTGATGACTGTCTGCCTGTACGTAGGATGGGAACCTCAGGGCCTGGTACAGGTGCCGCTGGCAAATCTTCGACTATCACTCCAGGCCAGAATGTTCAACAGCAGCAATCCGGGGGTTGCTGTTAAATGGACCGTTGTCGTTGTTCTTGCTTATATTAGGTAGAGGTTCTGCACGAAAGGCAGTTAATGAATGGCTATCGTTAGCATACGTTGTCTATCGTACAAGCTTCCTACTTGTTTGACGCTTTACCTCGCTTGTCTATTCTCGCGCTCTTCATCAATCTTCTATAACTTTTGTCGTTGGCAGAAGAAATGTCACCAGCTCCAGCCAACTTTAAGCTACATAACTTGTGTGCACGTGCCCAACGATGATCGGACTTTGATGATGGCGATTGGGAACTCCCCCCTGCACCGATCACCCGGCGAACCTAACTTATCGTTATCCCATCTTTCTTCATCTCTCTCATCTACATTTTTCTTCCAAATCATCAAATAATGACCAACACTTCCTTCAACCCCGGGTCTGGTGGACGCGTCGTGGTTGTGAAATCCAATACCTTCCAGATAACGCGTCTTCCCACCAAAACATTTTATCAGTATCACTGTGAGTGTTCATCGATGCCATCGCCAAGGTTCGATTTTATTGACGACCAACTATTTTTCACTGCTTCAGTTGGTGCGCACCCTTCATGACGAACTCTTCATGCTCGTCGATCAACCCGATCTTCAGACATAGAACCAGAAGTGAAAAGCGCTGATCGTCGTCTGGACATATTTCTAAACCTACAAGAGCAAAATCCTTCCAAATTCCAGCCCCGAGCCGTCTTCGACGGCAAGTTCAACGTATACTCCTCGTTGAGCACTTTAGCGGGCCAAGTACGTGGTATCTCATGTAGTTCTAGTTGTCATTTAACCCTTTGTTCACTGGCAGTATAATGTATTGATGGGCAATCCGCAGCCACGGAACCCCAACGCCCGTCCACCTACAAATTTTGCGATAACGCTGCAGCAAGTGAAAGAGATCAATCCCCTGTGAGTCCGAAGCACTCGACTCCTTTTTGCTTCTTCCGAAATCTCGTAATGTTTGACTAGACGAATAAATGAGTCGTTCAAAAACAAACAGGAGCAGGTGTCAGATGTTTTAGCGATGCTTCAAATATTCTTCCGACAATCGGTCTCTACGTGCGTAATATCGCTCGTTATCCCGCTCGATCACCACGATTCAGATGAAAATATAGTCGGTTTGTTTATCCGCCCGCATCGAAAACAGTATACACGAGCGATGGGTCGAAACCGCTTGGTTCTGGCCTCGAACTGTGGCGGGGTGTCTTCCAGTTGCGTGATCAAGTGGTTTTCCTTCTTGAACAGGAACTGGATAATTCACAATGAATGTACAGGAGTGTTCGTCCCGGGATCGATCGGTTGTTCGTCAATGTTGATGCATCTCACGGAGTCATGTACGTTCTCTATTATGATATAAAATGTCATTTGATTCATGGCATTAGGTATGCGCAAGGTCCACTGATTTCTAGCGTCATGGACATGTTTAAGCTCAGGGACAAACGAGATCTCGCCAGCCTCGGACCTGGCAATCCAAAATGGAATCAGCTAAAATCGTTTTTGAAGCATGTCCAAGTTTCCGTGTCCATGTTCCCGAAGAAAAAGTCAAGATCAATCAAAGATATTGTCCCAAGAGCGGGGCATTTTACCTTCCAGTTCAACGACCGAGAGATAACAGTCGCGGTATGTCGTCTTATATATATATATGGCATAAGTTAGCTGAATTGTGCCCCCCCTGGATAGGAATATTTTCACCGCACGCATTCTCTATCGATAGAAAATCACGATATCTTTGGGATCGTGGTGTCAACGCGTGGGGACGTTATACCTGCTCAATTTTGCAGCATTGTCGGAGGACAATTATATAAAAAGAAGGTGCCACCTGAGGTGACACAGAATATGATAAAATTTTCAGAGACAAAGCCCCATGAACGCTTGAATATAATTTCCAAAGCAGTATCTGGACAAGTACGTCTTGGGTTGATTACTTGACTACTGTCTAACGACATTGACGACATTTAGAACACCATTTTGGATTACAGTAATTCGGATTTCATGAATAACGCAGGACTCTCGGTAGATATTACTCCGATGAGCATCCAAGGTCGATATATTGATGCCCCTGGCATAAAATTTGGAGACGCACAGGTTGTACGTGTGTCCTCTTCTCTTAAATCCGGAAACAAATGTAAATGCGCGCGTCTAGTCCCCCAATAACGGTGCTTGGAATGTCGTCAATCACCAATTTTTCAAATCTGGATATATTCTGTGTTGGTGTATTGTCAATTTCGAGAGATCTCTCCGGAAAGATGTCCTACATCGATTTGCTGATACCCTTGCCGGATGCTTAGCCAAGCTAGGTGAGCATGGTGTTCAACTCTTATGCAACCGACTTGGCTGATATGACGAAGGTGTGAGGCAGGTCCAAGGCCCGGCGCTTGTTTCGCCTGTTCCACCTGCTATGTACGAAGGCCTTGGTCAGAACCCCACTCGTGTGCGTTGTTTTTCCCTTACCAAACGCGTTGAATCTGCTCACCCAATATATTTCTAGGCCCTTGTCGATGCTTTCAACGGCATGGATGTCAAGGGAAACTGGGCCATGTACAAGGAAGCAGCCGCACAGAACAAGAAAAAGCTACCTTTGGACCCATCGCCGCTAATTATCGTGATCCTTCCCACTTATGCAGCAGATATCAGAAAGGAAGTCAAACAATGGAGCGACACGGCCACCGGAGTACCGACGCAGTGTGTTCGCCAAGACAAGTTGTTCAAAGCCAACGATCAATATTGTAATAATCTCGTTCTGAAGTCGAGTCTCCTTTCTTTCCTCGCCGACATCGTTTCACTTACTCGTTTACGAAACGCTTAGGATCAATACTAGGATACATGGCATAAATTCTGTCGCGACGGATACGTGGATGAAAGGGTTGGGAAAAATGCCTACGATGGTTGCTGGTATGTTCAAAGGTGGACGTCGATGATCATCGCTAATTATTCCTTGTAGCGGCCGATGTCAGCCATCCAGGGCCTGGCATCACGCACAAACCTTCCATGACCGGTCTGGTCGCGTCGATGGATTCAAATTTCACTCGATACGCTGCGTTCTCGAGCATACAAAGTCCGCGGCTGGAGATAATTGATAAGCTGGACAAAATGATGGATGTCAGTGTCATTTTCGTTATTCATTGGACCTGTATTTGAGCTTGTTTCGTCATCCGCCAACTCAGGACGCCCTGATGAAATTTGGTGAATTAAATTTCACGGGAAGTCAGCGCGGACCTGCACCGGTTCTGCCCGGACGAATAATTTTCTACAGGTCAGTGTGGGTCACATACACATATATAAACCGCGATGATTAAATGATTCTTGCAACAGAGATGGAGTGTCAGAGGGAGAGTACCAACAGATAGTTGATAAGGAGGTACCTAAGATAAAAGGTACGTTTTCGGTTACGCAACATAGCGCATGGTTCCTGGCGTTGATGCAAGGTACAAATCATTCTCTTACTAACTACAGCTGGCATCGATGCCGTATGGGGCAGGTTTCCCACAAATGTAGCGAATGCTCCACCGAAGCCGACGCTCACGGTCGTTGTCGTAGGAAAACGGTAAACATCGAGAATCTCCTCCAGTAATGGAATATCAGATATTCACAAAACCTGATTTGTGTATACAGGCACCATATCCGGTTCTTTCCCGCTGATCCGTTCGTGTTATTACTTATGCGGTTGTCACTTTTATCAGTGTACTGATCTGGCAACTCTGCTTTTTGTTTAAACAGACGGGGGTCCGACGGCAAGACTGGAAATTGTCTCGGAGGTCTTGTGGTTGACAGGGATGTCAATAACGCACATGGTGCATTCTTTGATTTTTACTTGCAGAGCCAAGGTGGCCTAAAAGGCAGTACGTCAATCTCTCTCGCTTTCCCTCTCTCTTGCGTGCCCCCCATTTGCACCGAAAGAATGATGAATCTATTTTTTAACTCTTTACTCCAGCGAGCAAGCCCAGTCATTACGTTGTGGTGTTCAATGAAGATAGGACACTAAATGCCGACGTGTCAGTACTTTATGGCCAACTCCACTCTTACGGCACAGTATTAACTCGAATCGTGTTCCGCAGTCTTCAAGGCGTGTCGTACGCCCTATGTCATACCCATGCAAGAGCGACTCGGAGCGTCGGTATTCCGGCACCCGTGTACTGTAAGTTGCATAAATGCAATCCGAGGCCGAGTTGGCTGACAACTGACGTGATACGTGTGTTCGCTGCCGCAGATGCTGATGTAAGTATCTCTTCATTGAAATGTTTCGCTGTGCAAGAGATGCTCAGATTAAAACTTGACCCATTAGTTGGTTTGCGCACGTGTCGACTATCACCTCAAAGGGGTTGACTACGATGCCGAATCCGTCCGCAGTGGAAGCGTCGAATTCAAGATGGAAGACTGGGAGAGCAAGTTCGAAGCTCCGAAATACTCCAACAACATGTATTTTGTGTAAAGGCAGGGGAGGGGCTATCTGTATCTTAGTTTCCTTTTTTTGATTTGATTTTCTGGCTTGTGTTCATATTGATGATGAGAACGTACGATATACAGGTTGATGTTTTTGTATACTTGATCCCATCCCGTAGTACTCCTTTCTCGGTAACTAACACCCCACACGTTGTAAATGTTCGCAAAGATAGTTTCTTCTCTTGTATACGAGACACAAATACCATGTATTACGACTGGAGTGCCTAGACCACATGTTGGATGTACGTGGGAAGCCAAACATAGACATTGTGAAGGCGGCTGACCACTACACGGTGATATGCGGTGCGGATGACATGTACCTAGTACATTACAAAACTGCATGGGAACGATCTGAGGAAGGCGAAGCGATATGCTGAATGAAGACAACACACCTTGGTGCGGCACGTACGCCGCAAGTGTATATGAAGACGGAATATCATCGCGGTTTGCCTAGCTTACTCCGGGAGCTGAATTGCGTGACCTTTGATGATGATCGAGATGCAACTGCTGCGGAGGGTGCACTGGCGAGCGTTCTTCGCTTTGATATCTCAGAGGTGGCATCGTCGCTCTGCGAACGTTTGCGTTTGGAGGAAGAGGGCTGGGTTGTATATGGAGGGTGAGACAGATCCTGATCTTCATTGGGTAGTTCGAATTCGAGGGGCGTGAGGCACCGATATGGACGGGGTTTGGGCACGACGAGAGGGACGTCGCAAACGACATGGACATATGGCGGTGATGCGGGAGATGGATCTGTTCGGACGGAGACGGATGAGCAGGAATCTGTGGGCGATGAAGGGTCTGTATCGTTTTGTGTGTGATGAGTGGCAAAATAGATGATTGTGGGATTCGTGCTAGACTTACAGTCGAGATCTGGGCAAGAAGATAGTGGTGAACTTGGGATGTTGTGTGCGTGAGGAGGGATGATCCAAGAGCGGGGGAGGTCATGACGCCATGTCGTGATGTGGTCCACCAAGGTTTCACGGTTCTTCTGGATGGGCGCGGAGCTGGGATGGCAATAGGGCAGATAGAGCAGGGAAGGGTGTGGTGCGGCGTGGAAGGAGGACATATGGGAGACAGAGGGGGGGAGTGTTCGAGAGATGGAGTGCATGGGAGTGGTGGAAGAGGAAAGGGGACGGTAGGGGTATATATAAGTGGCTGGAACTCGGATAGCAAAGTGCCCTGTGGGACCAAAACGGGAAGGATAGATGGAGTAATAATACAGGTACGGAAACGCTTAGGTTCCCAGATACATGTGAGACCATTCTTTTTCATTCCCTGCCTCCTTGCGAGTCTCAGGACACACGGTCATGGCGTCTATCCTGGCCTCGACGTCCCCTCCCCCGTGTGTTGGCCCGGTTTATTGTGGTGAAGCGAGTGAATCGAAGACTGAGTGCGCCACTTGCATAAAAATATCGCAGGCGGCATCCCACGCGTCTGTTTCCCATGTTCCACCCCCTTGCTGTGTTTCACCAATCTCGTTAGTTGGCCTCAGCCTTTTTCTTCCCGACCCTGTGGCATCATTGATCCCCCATTCGTGCCATCTTTCGGCCTCAGCTGCGCGCAAAAATAAATCATACGAGTTAACAATAGTTGTCATG
>QLOR01001537.1:0-26998 GCA_003313825.1 Sarcodon aspratus
AATGGGCCTGGCTTGGCTTGGCTCAAACAGGCCTGGCTTGGCTTGGCTTGGCTCAAACAGGCCTGGCTTGGCTTGGCTTCGGGCTTGGAGCCCAGCCCACCACATCACTAATGGCAAAACCCTCTCTACGAATTGTCAATTCAAATCCTTTGGTTTCAGATTAAAGCACTTATTACCAGTAAAGAAAATAGGTACAGACCGACAAGATAGTACCACGAGCAGGAGACTAAAAGCAATAGCAAACTTGCGGCTGACAAAAACAGGACTGTCATAGCTGGCGGCACGAATCGGTTAGTACTGGAAAAAAGCATATCGACCTCGACGGCCCCCAGCAAGACACGATGTCCGAGTCAATCCGGATTCTGCTGATCCTCTTTTAGATATCCCAAACACGGAAATCTTCTATTATCCGAATCACGGCAAACTGGCGACACAGAGGACATTCAGACAGATCTTCTTGAAACCTGACAGTGAAACAACGGGGATATCAACACCTCATTCTGAATTGTCACCCTATAAACTTTGAATGAGCGGTTCTGAAGAACTCAATACGATGGAGTCGGACTAGTATAGATAGATCCGATGCATTGGATGTACGTTGCTGTTATCTATAGAATAACAAGCACCACGACTCATCGTCATATATATGCATCACAGCCTTCTTCAATAGTTCTTTCATATGTCACTGTGATGATTGTGACTTTGAACAGTCGGCGATTTGGAATAACCGAGCGCAGAGGATAGCTTCCACACAGTAGACCATCAGGTATGACTGAATGCGACAGTGGCCTGCGTCGTCGTCTTGTCTCAGTCAAGTAAAACTATTGTGGCGTACAGTATTTTCTGTAGTCTGAAAGACTTGAGATAAAAAAATCGAGATATGAGAGGAACTGAAACATGATACGAACCAAGTTAACTAATTAACCACAATATAATACAATGTATCCACGGAAGGAAAGAATCAAATAATAGAATACGCCAAGAAAAGAATGGTTTTTTTAATACAAAATCAAACATGTCCGTGTTCTGCAACCAATTGGTCAATATTTACGAACTGTAAGATGTACTCCCGTTGTGTAACAAGGGAATGCTTGTGAAACGTCTCAGAATAAACTCCATCATTAGAAGTACTCGTCATGCAAAAGCATCAACAGGTATGCTATCAAATGCTATACCTGACTCGACGTAACCAGTTTTCAAACCTCCATTGCCTAATTCTCGAATGCCGAGAACGATCCGAGAAGTGAGCATCCCATACAGAATGACATGTAGTCCGTTATGGCTTTTAGATCGAAGTAGAGACATATGAACGTCTCATACTGACGGTGTTAATAGACCTTTGTATTCGATCTGTGGAAACCGGTGGTCAAGGTGATGTCGATACGCTGTCAAGTAGACGGCTCAAGTGACTAGGTAAAACACAGGAAGAGTTGATCGCAAATCATAGTACGAGCAAAACAGGAAATAATTGTCATATGTACTATACCACTGGCAGTATGAGATGCTGCGGTCTTTAAAACGCGTTTAATTATCACCATGAAAGCTGGGCGCCCTTGTACTAGTGGATCAGCAACATAACTGAATACGATCACGGTTGGTGCTGTCATTCCTCGCTCAAGATCAGACATCTGAATGGGCATTAAAAAATTTGTCTCGCTTGACGTGATATTGACCGCTCAAGTCTTAGCTTCAAGCAACTGAAACAAACGCCTAAGTGAAGGTTCTCGCAAATGCCGCAGAATAAGAGAAGTTGATTGATCAGAAGAAGACGTTTGGATACACTCGTAGAGAGACATCTAGACTTGCAAAGTTCCACGTCAGACCATCAAATCGTCCAGTCCAAAAAATTCCTTGAGAAACATGTAGTCTCGTTTAATTCGGGTGTTTGATATATCAACGCTCTCAGCGAATGCCCGGGGAGTCTCAATAGCATGCTATAGCTCCATGTCAACTTCTAAGCGATTCAGCGGTATCGCAAGAGCGCAAGATAAAAGACCCGAGATAATCAGAACATGAAACAAGAAAGTAAAAACCAAGGAAGCCCATCACCGTGATCCGGCCATGTTTGCAAGACAACAAATGAAAACAGGCTCAAAACAGGCCATGATGAGAAACAAAACTCTCCTCGCAGCAGCAGAGTCCGTTGGCAATGCATTATATATGTGATGATGACTCCGAATATTGGGCCTTTCCAAATCACGCTGTCATGATGGTTGATTTTGAGATATGACTAGATGCAACAGAGGTATGCATCATTACCTCTTCTCACCTGCATACATCCACACCGATCCCTGATCTGGAACAGATTAAATTACGTGGACATGTAGGAGAGACCGATGACATCTCACATTTCGATATTGACCCGTACCCCAAATGACTCTTTTCTTAGAGTCGATGAAATTGTCGCCGCAAAGTCATAGTGTTATACAGGGTTATCATTTCCACGCTCGCCGGAACATGTCTGATGATGGGATCGCAAACGCCGATTTCCTGTAATGGAACCTAGCTTCATCATAAAGTAGATTGACCTGGTTGATAAATGTTAGGTGCCGAAAAAAGCTCCAGAAAAATGGAAATAGAAAAGCGTTTCACATACTCTTGTAGCTTCAGCTAATGTGGCAGACCCAATAGAGCACAACTTGAACCTGCGCAAACAAACTTCATGATCGGTGATGAACCAAAGGCTGGCAATGGAGGTTAATGGAACATGGGATTGCAGGGAGTTGTAAGGGATAGCTAACAGGAATGTTCGGTCGTTTTGAGACTTTGACTGATTCCCATCTACCATCTATGTCACTGGAGAAATTCAATGACGAAGTTAGAACCATGACAACGAATCTTTTTGCTGTGGCCCGCCTGACTAGTGAATAATTGCGAAGTCGATGAAGGAGAACTATAGGTAAGATAGGTGTTATCAATTCCAGATCTCTTCCTCGTCGTCGGCTGGATTGCCCGGAGAGAGAAGCGGTAGTCGAGAGTTCTACGATAGAGTTTAGGACGGATAGAACTGAATGTTCGAGTGCTTTAATTGTTCCGGGGAAGAAGAAGCAGTGATGATTGGCTTGATGTCTGGAGATAGTCCAAGACAACGAGCGGTCTCAGTTCCCAGAGATACACTGCTGCAAGACGAGCATGTGTTGAAGGGAAATCATCAGGTTGACATTGAGCATGTGGAGTTGGCGACTCAGAAAAAGACATATGACTCCGGGAGCGGAGGCAAAAATAATTATAATCTACTACTTCAACGTTCATTGGAACAAAAGAAAATACAATAGTGAAGCACAACTCTATTATCGTTAACAGGCGCTCTCTTCTTCAACTCTAATATAGCTTACACGGCTCATTTCGACGAGTCCCTGCAGTTTCGCTCTACACTCAAAACTGTTTCATCCACATAGGATGCAAACGGTTTATGGCGTCCGCATGGCTTGAGATTTTTCCCAGCAGTCCGACTGAGACCAGGCAGAGATTTCTTGGCGCTGTCCGTCCTGCAAATTTCTGAGTGGAATAGCACATGCAGGTGAATCCGAGTCGAGATATCCAGTGTGTAATTCGGTTTCCAAGCCTCGATTGTTCACTTCTCGAATTGTGATGACAATGCGAGCTGTGAGCACAACGTACAGGATAGCCTGTAGACTGGAAGATTTTCAAGTCGAAATCGAGACATATGAAGACATTTTACACGAACGGAGTTAATAAAGCCGCCATGTCCAGCTATGGGAATGACGCTCATCAACATTACGTGGATTCAGTATTTATGAGGTAAGGCTTACAGGAAGTAAGATTGTGGCAATCAAACTCGCAGCCGTAAGGCCTGCCAAGATGCCATGAACATCAAAGGGATTTTCCGAGGTAAAAGCTTACAGAGCAGATAGACACAGAACAGAATGCCTTGAAAGGATTCAAGAAGTAGTAAGTATCCTAGGTAGCTAATGAAGAGATTCAGGCAGTCACTAACCATCTCTGTGGATAACGTTCGAGAGTTCACCACCAGAGCCTCGTCGATCTGCACATTATGAGGGAGCATTCTAGCAAAGTGACAGGGGAATAGAACACAGACGCGACTTTAAAGCGCTGATAACCATTAATGCAAGAACCACTATAAGGGCATAAGCCAGAAAGGTTACAACCATTATAAATTCCAAAACACTCACTAGTTTGTACGATAGTCAGCGGAACGTAATTTATCCATAAGTCGCTGTCAGCTTGGGTCAAAAAACATCCCCTGAATCCTGGAAATGGAGGAGGGGAAACTACACCAGCCTGTGAGATTGTAAAACATCAAATACAGACTTAGAGGCATACATTTCATTGAGTGGAGATATTTGTTCATCATGATGCACTGTGAAACCAGAGCCGCAAGCTTTACAACTCCAAGCCCAATCCCGACTATTTTGTTTCTGTGCCAAACAGCCCAAGTCCTGATACATAGGACAACTTTGAAGGGTTAATTTTCAGAGAGATGAGGCGCTGACGCGCGGGTGCTAACCTTCGGAAATGAATATCTGGGACACCAATAACCCTGGTTCTAACGGATCAACATCAAGAGATGCATCGAAGTGTGAATCTCTTACACAATCCCACAGGGTATATCACTCTGCATGTCTCTGCCGAAACATCCATGAATATTCGCTCTGTCAAAGAAATCAAAAACTTTGAGAATAATGTCGGGGAAGTAAAACTTACGGACAAGGAAAATCAACGCTTCAGCAAAAGCCAAATATCGGATTACTAGAAAGAGGACTTTGGTGTAAGTCCATGGTGATAGCCAGATGAATTTGATCTCGACATGTAGGGTCAAAATATAATCGTAGATCTATAACCAAAGTTGAAGTACGGCCGAGATTAAGAAATTTAATAAAATATAGACGTACGAATAAGACGGTGGAAGATACTGCGTAATTGATCAGCGAAATTGGAAGCATGAAAAGCCTTATTGTATGCGTACGGAACGTATACTATTCAGACAATCTTTCAGCGCATTTTCGTCATGTCAGAAACAAAACTCACATCCATGATATCTGCCTGGTCCTTCAAATACCGGATGAATGTTGCAGTGTCCATTATGTCGAGTGATATCAAAATCGGCAATGCTAGAGTGGCTATCCTTGAAGCAGGTATTCTGAGAAGGAGACGAAGTCCGCCAGGCTTCAGAGGTTCAGGAGTTCGTTGGCAAGGGGTGATGGAGATGTCCGGACTTCGAAACTCCTATATCCATCCGTCGAGTCGTCCAATCCATAGATATCTTGTAAAAGATGCCACCCGGCCCGCAGATCCAAAACGTCTGATACATCACTGCAGTCATAGAATAACTCGAAACCCTTCACATCACGATATGGTACAAGTATTCGGAGTTATCGCCATGGTGTGATGAAAGGCCTGCTTGGAAACTTGAACAAAGTGAAACCTGCCGCCAACAGAGCTTCAAGGGTTTATCAAGAAGCGTGCCGTAACTGATGATTCAGCGCTAGTACACGGCCGGCCCATTCAAAACCATTCCTTTGTTGCCAATATGATAATAAGAAACAGAACGTTCTTCTCCGTACCACAGCCTTCCGCAATACTCCTGTATATGCATGGTGGCGGACGTCATTCGGAATAGCTATAATTCCAAAAACACGAAGACTCGAGTCTCGGAGCCCACCATACCGCCTAGGCGTGAAAACACAAGCCAGAAACTTGGAGACGAACATAAATCATACTGGCACATAAGCCGAAGCAAGGTACCAGGAGTTGAGCGACGAACAGAAGGCAAGACAAGCGAGTTAAGGTGGCTTAACAGGAGTTTCCAGCAGCTTTGATGTCGTCTTCAAGTGATACCCTTCCATGTCGTTTGAGGCTCGGATATGTATTTGAAGCTGTTACCATGGTAAAGAAGACAGCAACGGGTATCCGCAGTTCAACAAACTGGGGAGAGGTTGGTAGATCATCTGGTCGAACCAAGCACAGTGGAACTCAAGGCTTTGGAGTAAATCTTGTGATCGTGTGTGTGTGTTGGGCAAAAAGAAACGAGAAATACGAGTTTCTGGTTTATTGATCAACGTCATTAACGACCGCAGACGAAGAGATGCGACACGTGTCAATGGGCTTGAAAGTTTCCATTCAGGCTCAAGGGCGCCGCTCTGAGTCTGGATTTGTGCCTCCTAGTAGTACTTAGTTAGACCAATACAGGCCAGTTCGTCATCCTGTGACTCTGGCAGCGACACCAGAGCTTAAGCGCCTACTATCGAAGACGACGGTTTGCTATCATGGACTACTTCTCCACCGACAACCCACACAATATTCTGATCAAACACTCCTACACATCCCCATTCCCATGTAACTTTCGTGCTCGGCGGTTGTTGCTCGAGACTCGAGAGGCCTATAACCGTAATATAAGCCGCTTTTTCTCCGGCGTGGCTCGAAAAACGAAAACAATAACAGCGACGAAAAATTTTGTTTGCGGTCAACTTGAAGTCATCCTCATTATTTCCAATAACGTCCTTCTACGCCTCCATCAGCAACCTCGACAAGTCGAGCGTGATGAGCACCTTGTTGTCAAACTTGCTGTCATCCACTCTGCCTGCAGCAGTTCAACTACCTTCTAGTTTAAAAGTTGTGGGCGTACGCTCGCAATCACAAACGATTGGTTTTACTCAAGAAGGTTTGCTCTGGGTTCGGGTCTTGAGCAACCGGCTGCTTCACGAGAAGGCGTTGGTCATCTGAAGTCTGTAGATCATCTTCAAATATTTAGCCAGGTTATAATTGATTTTCTTCTCTAGTATCTCTACCTTAAAGTGGCTCTAATGGATTGGATTAAGAACCTGCGCTCAGAATTCGAGACCTTGTGATGACAATACTAGGATAGATATGCGATTTTGCTTGTACGAATCCGTGATTCTATCCATTCGACTTCTATCTAACGTTCGCCACAGCATATCTATGTCTCTTTGTTGTGAGTTCCTTCGGGGGCTCCCCGTTGACGGACCCTAACTGCGAGTACTCTCGAATCTGCCGCGGTGGGTTGAGTGAGTGATTCGCACAGTGCCACTACAACTCAGTTTAGTTTATAGGCTTATGGAATTCGTCGATCAGCGCATGACGGCAGATGAAAAATCACTGACAAGTTGGTTACAGAACAACAATGCGCTTCTGTTTTGCAGTCGAAGAAACCGTCTGTGACGTCTTCTCTTACCAAGTACTCTATTCACCCTTTCTACGAGTACATTTCATTCTGGTACGTTACGATACCAGTACAATACGATTATTTCAGACTATTGAAAAAAATAGATATAATGTTTGAGCGCAATTTAATTTTACGTTATATAAAGAATTCTGATTGTCTAGTCTCGACTTGAATATAATATAAATAGCTCTGGTCTACGAGATATCCTGAGATGTCCTTCAGCCGGCAAACCGATTCTATTTTAACAGCACTGCAAGATGATCTATGAAGCCAGCATGTCACTTCCATCGGCACCTTCAGAATCCGTCGACGAATGGGAGGAGGTTACGCCGTCCTCGTGGAGTTCGTCACTGTGATGAACTGACAGAGGTCGTTTAGCAAACACAAGTGACTCGTGGACACCAGTGTGCAATTCGGTTTGCAAGCCCTGCCTGCTTACTTCCCGAATGTTAAGAACGATTCGAGACGTGAGCACCGCATAAAAGGTATTCTGAAGTCTGAGAGTCGTTTAGATCGGCATCGAGTTATATGAGTGGGTTTCACACGAACGGAGTTAATAGAAACATTATGTTAACCTGTAGGATGCCGCTGATCAAGATGGCGTAGATCCGGTGTTCGATAGATATTACTCACAAACAAAGCGGCTGTGATAGTTAAACTTGTAACCGTGAATACTGCCAAGACGTCATGAATACAGTGAGCATTCCCAGGGGTGAAAAAACGCACATATAAGATAGATATAGAACAGAACTCCTATGAAGGGATTGTAAGTCTTATGGGACACCAACGAAAAAAGTCCAGGCAGTCACTGACCGTCTCTGTGGATGATGTGTGAGAGTTCACCGTTGAGGCCTCCTCGATCTACAAATTGCGATGAAAGACGAATTACCAACAGAGCATTAGAATCAGAGAACAAACGAACATGTCATCCATGCACTGATTACCATCAATATGTAGACGCCTATGAGAGCGTAAGACAGAGAGAGATTTAAAAAAATAACAAGTTCTTACTAAATTGGACTACAGTGGCTGGAATATAGCTTATCCACATATCGTTGGGCGCTTTTGTGAGAAAACATCCTGTAAAGACTGGATATGGAGGAAGTGAATCTACACTAGCGTGTGAGATCTGATAAAGTCATAGAACACAAACATAGAAACGTACATTCCATCATGCGCATATTCCGGGTCAGTAGGACGCATTCCGAAACCAGAAAAGCGACCATTAATAGCGCAAGCCATGTCCCGATTGTCTTGTTCCTATGCCAAACGGCTCAAGTCCTGAGGAACAGGACAACTGGAACAGGTGAAAAGTTATGGATAGATCACGCCCTGACATGAACGGCCCCGACCTTCTGAAAGGAATGTTTGCATAGCCATAAGCCCTGGTTTACGCTGATTAACACAAACAAATACAAATACACCTATGTTTGATATGCTTACACGTTGATGCAGGGCCTAGTATCATTTGACACGTTTTTGCTGAAAGGCCTGTAGATACTCGCTCTGCAGGAAAAATCAACCATATTGAGAATAACTCAGGCAAGGAGAACTTACCGATGATGAAAACCAATGCACCAAGAAAAGCCAGATATCGAATCAAGAGGAAAAGGAATTTGGTATAGGTCCATCGCGAGAGCCAGATGAATTTTATCTCAAGATGTAGCGTCAAAATGTAATCGTAGATCTACTCCCAAAATAAGAGTCAAGTCAAAATGACAAACTCGATGGGGGATACACACAAACAAGGTAGTGGCAGACACTGCATAAGGACAGATCAGCAAAATAGGGAGCGTGTAAAGTCACAATCCATGCATACGAAACGTATACTATGCAACATACTGTAACTCAGCGAAACTATCATCGTCTCAGATAAAAACTCACATCCAAATAAATTTTTTGGCGCTGTACGTCCTGAACAAACGCGGGCAGATCCATAATGTGAAGCTTTCTGAGCTGTGGATAGCGTCGTCGATGTCTCTTAAGAAAGGAGAACGCAGAGCAAGAGATGAAATCAGCTAGGAATCTGGAACCTTATAAGAATACAGTTGTGGACGCCGAAGGAGAAGTCCCGAACGTTGAAGACCTTCTGTCGTGTGGAAGTATCTATGGGTTCATTAAAGCCCGAACCCCTATGTGAGTGGAGTGCGCTGTAACATCAAAGTCAAAAATGATTCGGAGATACTAAATCACCTGAAAGGAGGAACCTTATTATATTGGAGCGGTCTGTGCTCTATCCGACACAGCTAATCAAATATAAGTATAGCCAATTGGATAATTTGCACGACGAACACGACCGCAGCGCAATAATGGGAATGGAAAAAAATCACTTTACCCCTACCAGAGCAGTTATATTTTATCTGTAAGACATATCAGTGCTCTTTCTGTAGGGTGTATTTGACAGAATGAGTCCAGGTTATCCGAGGGTTGGTAAGCAAAACTCGACTTGCCAGCAATGCCGAATGATCCGCGCCGCTTCAAATTCTTGGCCGTGATGTACGATCGAAGAATGACGCTCCCGCAGTCGACTGTTTCTTCCATGAAAGAAGAGGGCCACTACAGTCGAGCAATATATCAACATCTTTCTGTGTTGATCATGATGTAGAGCCTAGATAAGTGCCATTGAAATTTGAAGACGTTGTAATTTGATAAATTGCTTTGAACCTGTAAGGCTGTAACAATCTTGGCCAACGAGACATGAAGAATATGAAGGAAGAGTAGAAAGAGAAATCAACCGTGTCGATGGGTAGTACTATGATATAAAGTCTCCATCATGATTCCATTTCCTTCCTGGCAGCAGGGACACTTGCAAGTAGACTACCCTCGGACTCTCGATGTTGCTCGTCGCGCGCGGGATAGTGATTGGACGGCACAGCGAATGCGAGCACCTCGGGGTAGGTGGTATGTAATGCCTCGTCTACTCACGCCCGGGCCAACTCAACTTTGTTGAGAAAAGTTAGAATACGGGAGTTGCCGTGACTCGACGCGTGGCGGGGACAACTGAGCGTGTTGTACAGGATTTTATATACTCCGAGAGACTTTCAGATCTCAGTTCGAATATGTATCACGATATGAACGGAGTCAGCATTAAGTCAGTCTGAGATGGCCCTAATTGAACCCAACCTAAAGATGTTGAGTACAACCGTTTTGAAGTATTAGTCAAAATCATCTTAATACGATCATCAGTTCGCTCGACTTGAAGTTCCTGAGACTCTACTGTAGCAGTATCGCCGTCGTGTGAAACAATAGGGAAAATTTTTCTTTCAAGTTCACGCGGCCACTCAGGCACGACTTGCTAAGTGGACTTTGATTATCTGAACCTTATTGTGAACAGAGTGAACAGAAGATCTCAGTACTTTTGATTTGCAGATATATCAAATGTACCTTACCTACTAGTATTGTTCTCAAAGATAACCAGTTCGAATCTTTAAGTGGCGTCCCCTTGCTGATGATCTTTTCCATTGACGTTTCTAGGACACCTATAATTAAAGAAAAACGCAATCAGACAGGCGTTGATTACCAGTGCCTTTTTCAAATATCCAACCCAATCACTTGTCTGTCTCGTGAGTCGAGATAACTTTGTAGCGAGATCGCTCTTGTAGAATTCATTTTTAATGATCCTTTCCGTGGATCTAAGATTGCGTTCGTCACGGTGACTATTCATTGATTTCGATCACAAAAAAAGGTCCTGATCGTTCCGATTCTCGTGTCTGCTCAAATCTCAGAATCTGAAGGTAGACATCTTCAACCTGATCTGAATACCCCTCTATCCCCCGGGTTGGACTTGAAAGGTACAATCTCCCATCATTTATAAAGACAGAACTTCTTTGTACGGATAAACTTCATCACGATATGATACGGTATGACAGGATACAAGTACAAGATAATAAATAATATAAAGTGTTTTACACGATCGAATACTGTGCTGTCATAAAACCAGTAAGAAGCGATAAGAGAAAAATGGAGAAAACCAAGATATCCCATGTTCGATTTACACAGTCATGTCAACCGACTCAAAGCCAGTGTGGTCTTGATGATCCTCATCGAACACTCTGGCCTGAAGAGGCGTAGCAAATGCAATTGGCTCGACATGCGTATTATGGAGTTCCGTTTGTAAACTTCCACTGCTCACTTCTCTTATGCCGAGAACAATACGAGATGTGAGTACCGAATATAGGATGACCTGTAGTCTGAAGTGATTTTTAGATCGAAGTCAATATGTATAAGTAGGTTCATACGAACGGGGATAACATATCCATTGTGTCAAACTACGAGTCGTTGGTCAGCATGGTGTAGATCCACCGTTTAATAGATGGCGCTTACGGGTAATGCAATTGTCACAGTCATGTTTCCGATCGTAAAGGCTAAGTGATACTATGAACGTCAAAGTCATTTTTCGATATCAGAGAACATACCGAGCAGATAGATATAAAACAGAATGCCTAAGGAACAATGGTGAGCATCATAGGAGAACAGAGAAATATCGAAGGTCGCTGACCATCTCTGTGAATGACGCGCAAGAGTTCGCTCTTGCTGCCTCTTTGATCTGTAAATGCAAGAAATAACGAGTTATCAAACGACGAAGAAAAGGAAAAAAACAAACGAACATGCCCGGAAAGCACTGATCACCATCAGTACGAAGACGACTACACGTATATAAGCCTGACAGAAGGTGATAGACAACAAATAGCACTCACTAGCTTCGACTGCGGTTATTATAACATAGTTTTCCCACAAGTCTGTGGCAGCTGACGTGATAAAACACCCTCTGAATCCAGGATATGGAGGGGAATCGACTAAACCAGCAAAGTGATCAGGTAATGTCTACCATGACAGACTAAAGGACATACAAACCAGACTGTGGACGAATCTGTTGACCAAAATGCATTGAGAAACCAAATGAGCGACCGCTAAAGCCGCAAGTCCGATCCCTATTACTTTGCCTGTACGCCAAACAGCCCAAGTCCTGATGGATAAGACACCTTCAAATGGCAATAAAATGTTGGATTTGACGAAGCACAGATACGAGAAAACTAACCTTCGGCCAGAAATATTTGCAACACCACGACCCCTGACCTATATGAATTAACACCGACAAAACGCATCAACATTTAACGTACTTACACGTTGCAATGGGATAGGTAATTTTACATGTTTCTGCTGAAACGTTCTCGAACGTTTGACCTGCCAAATAATTCAACCACATTCGAAAGGACTTTGGCAAGTAGAACCTACCGATAACAAGAAGAAATACATCAACACAGGCCATATATCTAATCAGCAGAAATAGAACTTTGGTATAAGTCCATGGCGAGAACCAGATGAATTTTATTTCGAGGTGTAACGTCAACACATAATCATAGATCTATGCCAGAGTAAATTCAAAAATAAATAACAATAGAATCGATCGGGAATACGTACAAATAAGGCGACAGCAGATACTGCAGAATGGATCAGTAAAATGGTGAGCGGCATGCGATAGACCATGCATACCAAACGTGTACTATGTAGGCAAAGTTTCAACAAAAAATTATTGCCTTTACGAGAAAACTCACATCTACAATGAGTCTCTGGCGCTGCAAGACGGGGAGGAACCCAGAAACGTCCATAACGTCGAGTTCGATATCGATATCTTTCAAGTTGATAAATGAACGAGAAGAAAAGGGTACGCGAGGAAATTCGTCAGACTTCTGGGAGTTTAAAAACAGATTTGCATGTCAACATGAAGAGGCGTCTGGGCCTGAAAGATAGCACCTCCATTCAATCGTCCAATGCCAGAAATCCTGTGACGGATGCGACTTAAGTTCCTTTGAATGTTCGATATTCAATACTCTCACCGTAAGGCGTAGATGCGAATCAATCAGGCGATTTGATCGATTCGGTATCAGTATCCTTGATATTCAAGGGGGTTGGTTAATTATCGTCAAAACTCGGATCTGATCGTTTGGTTCGGTTGGTGCTAAAAGGGACTAGGCTGGATCACACTCTCAACGCCTCAAGCGTTTCGTTCGTATATGGGTTCCTTTGTTTATCTCTGAACTCCGAGAACTCTCCACGCATTCAGTTTCGTTATGCAAGCAGTCGTATGTGTTGAGGCGATTTATCAAGTACACTTGAGCTTGAGCAGCTTCATCCTACAACCGTGATCAAAGCATTAGTTACTATAACGTGGGCTAGTCGGCTCAGTAGCATACCTTGGATTCTGTTATGAGCATTATGACAAAAATATATCTCGCCGCCACACTCACTTACATTATACGTGAGATGAGATTCAAAACATCTTATAACCGCTCTGCAATCTGCTCCACCGCACCTTTTCCTAAAGCATCGTGAAAAAGAACGCGCATATTTCTCTGTCAATTGCTCATATAAATATTTCCTCAGAAGCAGCTGGGCCAGGAGCGAATTTGATTACGACAGCATATGGGTCAAGAAGATTTGTCGTGCTGAACCTCTATCGTTGACGTGGACGGCATCGTATCCATCGTCCACGAGTATATTCCCATAGTGGAAGTCCAGAGAACAGAGTAGAGACAGACTATGGGCATAAGTCCGTCTTTCTCCACAAGCGTGGAAGGAAGTGTTTGCTTTAGTGTCCAACACCCAGCGGGATAGCGAGATTCTCATCCTGTGGAAGTATTCAAATGGAATGGAATAAGGTTTGCTCGTCAACATAGGCAGAGCTTGTGGGATTTGAATCTTGTCCGTTTAATGCAACGAGGCGCGGCTTCTCCCCATACCACGACTCCCTGAGTCGTAGGTTTCTAATCTTCCAATGATAATCCCCAAGCTGTCTCTCCAACCTTTTCAACTTTGTCAACCAGAATAAGCTCCGACTCTTATCCGCGTCGCCACCTCTAATGTGTCCACCGGTATACCGTGAAGTCAAAGTCAAAAATTGTGGGGACAAGTGTGTTTCTCGCGCGACGAGCATTGCTCGCACAGCATCCAACTCGTTTATAAGGTTTCAAGCCTGTCTGTAACGCCCGATGGTGGGTTGGTCCGACGGGTTCAGCAAGCAGAATCTATGACGAAGAGCGAAGCCACTTGTCGCTGCCGGAAGCGAGGATTTCATTTGAAAGGGTCACCGGCATATGTAATGATCACAAAGAAAAGTAAGTGCGCCCAGTTGCAATGCCAAGTTATGAGGCTGTGATATAAGAACCGCGACTCGGACTGGTGTCGATGCCGAATTTCGGCTGTACGGTAGACGTTTTGGTCCTTTGACAGAAGTGACCAGCTTTCTTTTCACATTTGAGCCAGCTCGAAGAAGGCCTCCGCTTCACTCACGTAGTCCTTCATGTTCGCCATAGGAGCAAAACCAGAGACTAACGAATCTACCAGGCATGCCTCGCAGGCAGCGTTGTCATGACTGCAGTCTGACTGAGTCATGCGCTGACTTGAGTCGCGGCGACTCCTTCAGTCAGACTAGTCAGAGGGTTCGTGAGAAACCACCAAAAGAAATGAGAGCGCCCGCGGCGCGAGTCCTGGCTTGTATCGAGAATGCGCGAAGTAGTATATTGTAATAAAATTGAGAACTACAAACATCAGGCCGCCAGGGGCTCCTGACTGGAGCACCAAATCTCATAAGCTTCCATCTCCTAATCCAAGTTTTTGATGCCTCCTTGCCAGAAATAGTCCATGCCGGTCGAAGGTGAATTTCGGTTGACAGGGAAGATGAATAGCGTCTTTAGTGGGATATCGGTCTTTTTGGCGGCTGTGGATTGTCGTAGGGCCATGACCAGTGACTCATGGCTGAGGGAAAGGAGGGGGAATACAGATATATTCTATATACACAGGTTATACATAAGTGTGGACGACATTGTGTTTTCGGCGTGGTCACAGTCACCAGGATTTGACAATCTTATCTTATCTACCGGTATTCCCACGATTTCACTCAGCCACTCCTGACTTAGTCAGAGTCAGTCAGCCTTGCGTGACTGTCCCGACTCGACTACAGTGACTCGGAGTCAGACCGACTTGAACAACACTGCTCGCAGGTAGGTCAACTACACATCTCGTGCAATCAAATGATCTAGTATGAATTTCCTCAGCCAATATTATTTACACCATTCAATCCGCCGAGGGCCTGGAACACGAACTGAGGGATGGATATCAAGGCAAGGTACATGACCTAATCCCATGCCAAATTAATTGAATCGTCATCGTACAGCCTTGAAACAAGTCAACGTGATGCAGCAAATGATCATATTCAATTCACGGAACATGTTTCTTGCAGCTCCTTTAGGAGGAAACACGACTATTGAACGCATTTGTGAGACATCGTGTCGGCTTCACATTGATTATTAACTACTGATGTTACTTGTATTCTGTTCAGCATCAATAGTATCAAGGACCAGGTTCTCATCACCGCAGCTATCCTCGGTAGTCGCATCATATATTCGATGCTAATCTTTCCCGGGAGGTCGTCGATTTCGAATCATCCACCCCCTCGGTGTGTGAATTATATATGGATTGGCCGTGCTGGGCGGCCGCGTCTGTATACTGTATTTATCTCTTCTAAAGACGGGGTCTCCGAAGATGAACTCCTGCGATGATTATATCCTATGATGGATCTGTCTACGAACTTTAGGACCCTAAGAGACAGTGGATTGCATAACCATCTCTGGGCGCTGAAGCAGTGAAGCTTTCCCCTCTCACAAATACTCTACAACTTCAGTGTAATCTTTTTCAACTTCACATTCCTACCATAACCATGGAAATCGACTAGTCTTTGCGTTTTCATTGGAAAATTAGATGAGTGTATACATTAATATGGGTCCTGGACATAATGCCACCACTGCCCTTGCACCGGACGGACTCGGATACAAAGACGCAAGTCCCCCTAGCACCAAACCAATCACTCGCTTCCTTTTCTTGCTGGTTCAAATTATCCAGGATCCCAGCAGCCACATCTTGCTTTTTTGATGAAACGGTATATCTTCAAATCAGTCAGAAGCTGACCCGGAACAGTTACTGTAAAGTGTGCTACGGGAGTTCCGTGTCTTTTGATGTGAGTGTTGAAATGTCATGATGTTCAAGCAAGGCCAAGCGCTTCACGGACCCCGAGAAATCCATTGAGTTGGAAGATTTTACGGATGGATGTGGGGCCGCCTTTCAGCTTTCTATCAGCGCCTGCTAATATACTTACTCTTAGGTCCCAAGAAGCCTGACGAGTTTACATTATTCACCGGTTCTACCTACTCCTGCTGAAACATCATTGATTGCCATCACCAAAGTCGACACAATGGATGTTGCTGCACAAGCACAATAACTATAGATTAGTTGTTTTTTTTTTCCTTTTTTTCCACGTCGCGCTTGATGTGTACCTAATGCCTTCCCTATACTGGCACGCTCGTCAGCCTCGTCTTGCAGTCTACCTTTGGCAATGAGACCGCTTCGTTGCCTTGGACCGTCTTCAGAGATCGAACAAATCGGCACTCCCCCCCATCTCTATGATGTCCACTATCGTCCCTTAGATCATCATTGAATAGTTCGTGGCCACAACTCGGTGTAAGCACCTGAACGTTCAGTTGTATCATTTTATAAAACTCTTGACTACTGTCTCTGCCTCTGGTCAGTTTTGTTGACGATGAGGAAGATATGAGCAACCTACAACGTCAAACCTGTCTATACTTATCCTTCTTTGTCGACTTCATCATTATCATTAGTGGGCCGGGTCATAAACAAGGAAATTCGTTCTCATTGAGTGGAAGTTATCGATACTTGCTGCTGCTGTGGCAGCACGGCATGATCATAGCAGGTCACGACGGGTATTAACAAGCCCTTCCGCGTCCGGGAATCCCATAACTCTGGATGCGAGTCTCGCGCAAACAGAAGAACTCTACCCTAGGGTTCGTTACTTATATTCCAGCCCGAAGACTCGGATAGCCAGGACGTCTTCAACTTGAGTCGACGCGAGTATTTACTCAGCAACGAGCAATAAATCAACATTTCCTACACGTCATGAGATAATAACGCCATCAAAACTGCAGCATTATCTTGCATGCAGATGGAGTGGGTGAGCGCTTAGTACTTAGTTGTGAGGCCATGGGTTTGTCTTGCAAAGAATTCGAGTCTCACGATGATGCTCTGTTCACTGCGTACAGAACAACGTGATAAGATAACTTGGATCCACGTAGAACTTTTGGAGTAAGTTCCTCAAGACTTCCCGGTTTTGCCCGTCCTCTGACCGGAAATGGGCGACAAGGCGCAAGCATTTTACATGTGGATACTGTAAGTGGAGGACCAACAAAGAAGCGGACACAGCCGACCTGGTGGCGGGAACAAAAAAGGGAGACCGAATAGTTGAAAAAATGTGAAAGCCACGTCATCGACTCCAAGCAGGGACTCCGGCGCAGTCGTGATCCATATCCGGCTTATGATGAACCTTTCTGCCAGGCACAAGGGAAATTACAGAATCATAAAATTCCAAATTCCACGATTACGAAAAATATAGAAATAAATGAACCAACCTAAAGTACGATGGTATATAGACACCACAGGACCCACACGAGACTCATCGTTGCAGTGCTGGACGCCAAATTCACTCGAACTGCCCCATCCACCAAAGGTACTGCCAATCCAATCGTCTCGTTCACGCAAGTCAACATATTTGCGTCAATGTTCGAAGGTAAAGGGGTATCTGTCTGGTTCTGGGCGTCAGTAAGATCTGCTGTATTATTATAACCCTGCAACAACAACGCAACGCTGCTCGCTCGGTAATACTGTACCACTTGTTCTGGTTGTGGAGAAGCGTGATCCGAAGCATTGTATGGTATTGGAGTCGCAGAAGTAGAATTCGATAATACCGAAGAGCAGTTGGCCTGGACGAATTGAACGAGAGATACGACAGTCGAGTTGTCCGCTATAACATAGAGAGTCGTGTTTTGGGAATTTGACGTGAACGTTGACTCAAACATAGGACCACCAGGCCTGCTTGTGTTATCAGGAGTTCCATACTGATGCAGTCGCGTCAGTTTATCTTGAAACTGTGGTTAAAGTAAGAGAAACCGACCTCGTTCGTGTGTAAATACGAAGAACCATAGCCAAAACCCCCTCCCCAAGCCAACGGCCAAAAGTAGAAAGGGAAGCCACGGCCAGCGACACCTAATCCGGTGATTCCAGGATAACCACTCCCGAATTGTCTTCGAACGCCGTGACGTTAGAGTGACCTATGGGGATTCGCAGCAAACACACCTTGTCCCAAATACCTGTTGTCGTGTCCCACCACCAACAGTTCTTCCTGCGAATATTCCACTGGATATATGCGACACCGCGCCACCGCCGTTTCCGTAGGCTGTAGCGCTACTCTTGCTATTCTGCAGTCCAGAGAAGCTTGAGGATTTTCCGCTTGTGCCAGACCTGTGAGCGACGCTTTGTTTCGTAAAACGTAAGAGCCAAAATAGAAAAAGTTTGCTTACCCACCACCCGCGTCGCTGCCTTTACCACCTCCGCTTCCTCCCCCTCCTTTACCTCCACCTCCACCTTTGCGCGGATAGAGCACGTTAGTGATTCCAGGTATGTACATCACGGGGGGATAAGGCGCAGGTTTCGTGTGGTATATTTAAGTCCTGAAGTACATGCACAGCCCACAAAAGATCAAGAGCTTGGCAAGCAAATATTACGTAATACACGAGGTAAGCTTCTCTGGCTTGGCATTCCCACGATCGCTCACACATATTATCACTTATAGTTAAGCACGTATGAGAGTCTGTGAGAGTGAGAAGCAGGGGAAGACGAAGAAAACGTCTTATTGTAATTATAAGAAGATACACAACATTTAGGATACATCACACCAGCAAACCAAGATTGGTCGAAAAATCCACACAGCCTCGTCGGCGCCAATGATTGTGCCGTGCTGTCCCTAGCATGTAGTAGGATAATTGTTTTGGCAGCTCATACCGGTTACGGGGCTATGTAATACTACTAGCACCACTTGAAGTCTTATTTATTTTTTCAGGAGGCGAGCACCATGATCCTATTCAGGTCTCAGAAAAATAAAACTAGGGGCTGTGATGCATGTCACATGTACGTGATGCATAACAGTGAAAAATAATCAAGTACTCACTGCAAGAAAGCACTTTGACATGGAGAAGAGAAGTGTTAAATGCCGATTACTGGGCATACTAGAATTCTAGTCAAGTCAACTTCCGCATCAGAGGCACCATTACTACGTTTCACCAAGGTTCAATCTTACGCTTATGTCGGCAGATACCACGTGCGTTACTCGCGGAATGGTCCTGAAATACATTCAAGAGCACACGGGGGTAGCTGCCACTACCAGCTTGCACGATAGTTAATTTAGCAACACAGCCGTAGGATAACAAATGCAGCGTTCTGATGGACAAAGCAAACATGCACGTTGTGTGGAATCATGTCGTACTCTTGATTAACCTTAATTAGAAAGAATATACTTCATTACGAATCGTACACAGGATGGGCGGTCCTGTACAAGGCGTTAAATGATGGAAGAACCTGAATCTAGTATGAATATATGGGGAGCGATGCTCTTCTCTTCTTCCTGCCTCCTAATGCCAAGTGCACTGTTATTGTTATTGGCCTGAGATAAGCAATGCTGTTAATTAAAGATTCTTGTGGTCTTGAATGGGGGGATTCGGCTGTGTATCGTGCTAAACGGCGGAAACAAGCCGCCGTGAGTTTTTCACGAGTGCTTGGATGTTCAATATAATCGGCATCCCAACATAGACATCAGTGATATGGTAGAGGTAAATTCTTCGCAGGCCCGCACCTAGCTGATAAGACTGACCGCAATCCGACTCGTCTTGGCGATACATACCTTCAGACAATGCGTAGTGCTACCAAGACTAACTCACTTATGCGTTGAATGAAGAACGCTTTGCCGAGGTAATGTTTATCAAACCACGGTGATGATATAATCAAAACATCCAGTCGACAAGAGGTTGGAGATCTGTTTGCAAACGGAAATCTCAACATACTCTGCTGGAATCCGGGCGTGATTTCTGTTTGTGGCTGGATTGTATTTCTATGGCCTATACGGTCGTGCGTCATTGCGTTTCCACTGCAGCTCGATGAACGAAACCCTCTCTATCTCTTTTGTCATAGACAAGATGCAGCCGAATTTGTGTCACCCGTCGCCAAAGCGCCCAGATGAAGGTCCGAGAAAGTTCGACTTTGTTAATTTATGCGCTTGGAGAGTGAAGCTAAGGACTAGTAGTGAAGGCAACGTCGAGATCGGCTACTAGTACACTTTAGAAGGTAGTACCTGTATCTATTTCGGGTATTAAGCGTCCACGCACGGGAGCGCCACTCTGAAGATAACCAAGATAGAAACTACTATGAGATACATACCAAGTATTCACCATCATACCTCGGATTTCGCCAGTTACAGGTTGCCTAAATGCGCCATATGTATTCGAATTACGCTCGCCATAGACCATGACATACAATGAAACACATTACCCATAGCATGAAGTCCAGTGTATTATATGATATCCGAGTCATATATACCAGGGCGCGTCGCGCAATGTAGCTAGTCAATCTGGGCGAGTAATAATAAAAGATTATTTAGATTATTTAGCTGATAACCATTTCAAGTTTGTACTAGTTTTCCGGATGATCGATGTCGATAAGGTACGGCGGCAGCAAATACTTGGTACCTCGTTGTACCAATTTCAGTCCCGAGTAGACGTGAGTCCAAGGGGCCCGTGGTCATTGCTGCCATCTCTTCAAGTCGAACTTCTAAGGTAGTTGATTCAGAGCGTCGCTTCATCAATAGAATTGCCTGTCTCATTCAATGCATTCACAGAATGAATGTCCAACAATTTACTGACTGTATCAGAGCGTCTTATCTGACATCCTTCTCTGGTACTTGTTATTCGGAGATGTCCTTGCGACTCTGAAACAACTCGGCATCTGTGCGATGGCGCCGACCCGGCGGATACAAGCGCAGAACCGGGATTCCGTTGTCCTTGTTCAATTACTTCGCGACAATTTTGCAGATCTGGGCTCATCATTACAACAAGCTTTTTGACAGTATATGATCACTGAGAGGCGGAACTTTGGAATTTGCGCTGTCTCGCCATACTGTATCCCGGTATCGAGACCGGGCTTTGTAAATCACGTACAATGGAATATCTTACTCTTTCGAAGGCGGGGTCATATTCGATATTAGACGCAGCACATTGTTTCCTCGGATCATCTGGTATTAATGAGTTTGCATGCAACATCTCGATCTCCTCCAAGAACTATACAGATTACATCGTCGGCTGCAAGCTTGCGATCAGACGCCAACCGGGTATTAGCAAATCTGAAGTTGCGAAAAAAGGACAAGCTGTCTCACAGGACATTTAAGCGATATGAATGTGTAGAATCGCTGATTGGCCGGTCAGCTTGTTTCAACGACGCAATTTCAATTACCCAGACCACCTGTCGTTCGGATCACCGGTCTAAGCTTGGTTATTCCCGAGGCCCCGAGGAGATACGAAAAACTCCGATTCAAAATTGATTTCCGCGCACCTGCTCTTCCCCTTTGTTATCCGGCTCCCGAGTCTCCTCTATGCTATATTTGCAGCAAAAATTTCCTTCCCGATTGAATAATCTTCCCAAGATTCGAATGTTTGTAAAGTTAGGTTTCAACCAACTCGAACATGGAAAACCATTTATAGTCCAGTGGTACGCAGTCAAAGGAAATACATTTCACCCCAACCTCAGTGCTCGTTAACGAGCCACGTTGAGCTGTGGCATTTCCTCGGTGTTTGTTCCTACGTATGAAACGATTTTCCGCTGTGCTGGACTGTCTTATACCCATTATGCCAGCTCGACTACCCCAGGAAATCCTCGATCTTACCATAGACCATCTTCATGATGATTACCAGATGCTCAAGACGTGCTCGCTCGTTTCAAAGTCGTGCCTAACATCGGCTCGATACCATTTGTTCTCCTGTGTGTATTTCAAGAACTACACAGATCTCGAGTGCATAGAAAGATGGATGTCCTCTCCTCATCTTTCTCAGCTAGTGCAACGGATATTCATCGGACGCGGAACACGGTTTGCCACCAAATTTTCTTCCATGGCCAGCTACTCTTTTGTCACCGAATTCCACGATGATCCCCTGCGCTGGCAATCTCTGGTGCAGATTGTCACATTGTTCCCTCAAATTACGTCCCTCAAATTAGATTTTGTCAAGTTTGATACACAATTGGACGCATTCAGACTTGTAGCTAGCTTTTCACGTTTACGCCGGCTACAGTGGATCAATGTAGGGTTCAAGCATCTCATGCAAGACATAACCGACAAAATCACTCCACCTCCATTCCTATGCGACCTCTACATCACGTGTCATTATGGATATGGGGATATTGAGCAATTTCTAACATGGCTCACATCCCATAGACGACGGATACGTTTAAAAGCGTTAGCTATCAGGTGTTCCATTGATTCCACGCATCTCATCCCCTTCCTGACCTCATGGGGAACAACATTGATTGCACTGGATCTGTCTGGAGTTTCACGTAAGAAATCAGCTTACATGACCGCTTTCTCATAATTTTCAGCTGATTGTTATAATCTCACAGGGCGCATTGATAGTTACCATGTAGGTCCTATGACCTCCCTCCACGCGATACGACTTCCTCTCATCCACCTCCGCCGCAGTCACTCCGCCGAGGACTCGTACCAATGGGTCTATCATATACTTTCCAGTGTTTCCTCTCCGAATATTCGGACAATCAGCTTACCTCTAGAGCTTTACTATGACATTTCGGATGAATCTGATGACGACGAAGGAGATGGGACTGATGTTCTTGAACTTTCAATGCTTCATCAATTGGAACGGATTGACTGGACGCGCATAGACCAACTTCTAGTCGGAATCCAAAGTCGGACCTCACTCGAACGCATAGTCGTATTGATGGAGTTGGTGGAGACGGATTTTCCCGCCGCGTCCAGGATAACGCGTAGACTGCTGGGAGGTTGTATTGCTGTAGGGCTGGTCGTTGAAACGAGGTTGTGGAACGCCGCAGATCTGGATCTGGATTTCTGATCCATTCTTCATCTCCGTCCATCCACTAACGATCGATCCACATGGGATATTTTCATTTTGTGGTTGTAGCTATTTACTCCAACTACGCTGCGCTTGCGCTCTAACTGTGTGCAACACATTAGTAAATGCTGTCCTCTACGTTCGAACTTTACAGCCTTGGAAAAAAATCAGCGAGACTAGCGTCAGATATACATAATTCTCGTAGTAATTGGTTCATAGCTCATTAAGCGAAACGATTCTTTGGTGATGATTGCGCTGCTACGAGCTTGATTACCCAGAGGCTGAACCTGAAAAGCGGAGTGACTGTGTGATTTCTTTTCTTTATTGATTATTTGTTTAATGATGAATTTTTGTCTTCAAATCCCGGCATTTATTGGGAAGGAGACATCAAGTCCACACTGAAACTTCATGATCACGGTCACGAACCAGATTCGGTAGATGCTACTACATACATTGCTTACGAGTTCTTTCTGAGAAGTTCAATACAATACAGTACCCACACAAATGGAGAGAGTCGGGAAGTTGCTTTGACTTGATCAGTTCTTCAATCCGGTATGATGCGAATGTTTTTTTTAGGTCAGGTTGCAGTGGTACCTCCACGAACGCTCGACTATGGCTCTTGCGTACCAACACGAGCCATTCAATACGCTTTATAAAACGTTTCAATACACCATCGCGGTCCCTTTCTATCATTTCCCAAGATGGCTTTTGTCGGGAATTCCGATGTTATGGGAGAAGAAGAAAGGAACATGGAACCTGCGGCGCCACCTGAATATTTGCCTCTTCAGACATTACATGTATATCCAGTACAAGTAAGTTGTCTTTTTTGTTCTTTAAACAGCTATCTGATGCGTACTAGAACTGGGTTCGTCGGTGGCATCAAACAGATATCATTTTCTGATAAAGTAGGCGACTCTAATGGAGTCTGGGTCCCACCTGTTCCAGACCATTTCGTAGTCGGAGACATTAGAGATCGTGCAGAGTCACTCCACATCACTTCGGTACCTGTCCTCGGATACTGGATTCACAAAAATGAAAGTTTACCTGTTGGAGAACGTCCGTTTGAGGGAGAAAAGGTTCTTCTATTCATCCACGGGGGAGGATATGTTGCTCAAACCGCTCATCCGGACGGACTGATATCTGCAATCCCTAAAGGGTGCCTCAAACGCTGCAAATCCCTTCGTCGAGCCTTCTCCGTCGAATACCGTCTTAGCACCGGCCCTCCTCTCCAACCGACAAACCAATTTCCCACAGCACTTCTAGATGCATTGGCAGGTTATGTGTACCTTGTGGAAATGGGATTCAAAGCGAAAGATATCATTGTCATGGGCGATTCAGCGGGTGGGAATGCAGCTATGGCATTGACGAGGTATCTTGTGGAGCATCAGACGATGGAGAAAATTGCTGCCCTCCCTTCTCCGCCAGGGACACTCGTCCTTTTGTCCCCTTGGGCCGACGTCAGCGAGTCGTTCAGAGAAATCAGCAACCCACTTTCTTCTCAAGCACGCTTCGCACAGTATGATATGCTTGGAATATTGAACCGATCGTTCCCTCTTTATTGCGCAACATCATTTGTCGGTCACACGTCAGAGGACCGTGAGCAGGCAACTTCCAATCCATACATATCCCCCGCCAGTCCAGTGGTATTGGGGCTGATACCCGGATCGTCGCGCACTGCCTCGTTCAAGAGATTCCCCAGGACTTGGATAGAGATTGGCGGGTTCGAGACGCTCTTGGATCAAGTTCGGCGGCTAAGAGATGCAATGGTAGAAGATATGGGCGAAGAGCGGGTATCATATAACGAAGTTGATGGGGCTGTCCATGACCACCTTGTGCTAGGCTGGCACGAACCAGATAGAACGGAGTCATTCAATCGGATCTCGAAGTGGTTGGAAGAGGACTGAAAGCGGTTGTGATGATCATCACAGATCAAAGATGGGGGAGAATGTATGATACTTGAAGCTTGAGTGAGGGCTTTCTCTGCTGCGTCCTTCACAGAATGCTGTATGATGTACGGGTATTGCTTCTACTAGTTGTGGCATGCCATGATTCCTGGTGCATTGGCGAAAATGCCGTCACTACGCGCAATTTATTGTTGGTGACCCATAGCCTTCACGTAGGATAAGACTCCCCCTTCTTGCAAATACTTGCCGCCACAAGTAAGCACTTTCAGACACCTGAGACCTCACATGTTTCCAAATCATCAGACCAATATATTGAGAATGCTGAGACGGATTAATACGGGACAAGCACTGCAATATCTATGCGGGCGAAGAACGTTGAGTAGCAGAAAGCAAGTGAATGCAGAACCTGAGCGAAGCCTAGAACAAAGATGCGCATTGAGCGGTCCACACTGGCAACAGGACATGTGCACCTCAGTCGGCGAGGCACCCAATATGCTCGGCCAAGCTCAGCTATGGTGAAAAGTTAACAGCCTGAAGAAGAACAATACATGTATTGTGCTCACGGAAGTGCCGCAGCCTCACAAGTAAACACACTGCTACCGCCCATGTCGACCGCGAGGTCCCTCAAGCCAGACAATCTTCCGGAGTAAAACAAGACATCCGCAGGGTGGTCTTGTGTTGTTGGTGGATAATTCGAGTCATGTGCTGGCAGAGACGGCTGAGAACGACGGAATAGTTGTACATGTAAGGAGGCTGTAATGAGCTATCAGATGACCTTTTATTGATTCCGCACTGATTTCTCACAGTTCGAGTCCACCATCATATTTGATGATACTACTGCTTAGTTCTGACATTGGCACGACATTCAAGTTGATCATTCAATTGATGTCGCAATTCGCCTTTGTCTTCCCATTTCTTTCTCGACGGCCGCTTCTTGCATTTCGTTATGGCAGTACGTTATACATCCGAAACGTCCAGAAACCGACTTGAAGTGGGTCCAATGTCTTATGGAGAGTTCCGCATCATTTGATATCATGGAAGGATTGAGTTGTAAAACACCGTAAGGATGCCCGATATCAGCACCTGTCAACGTATTCTTATATTCCAAGAATCCCGATGAGTACAGTCATCTCTTCTGCCCACCCGTTCTCAATATTCACTGATTTACCACCAGAGTCAACACTATGGACGTTGCTGCACTTGCACAGTACTTGAATCAGAGTGATATTGTGAATGTGAGTTTTGTCTGTAATACAGTGAAATCTTCACTAAGATACTGTCTGAATAGTATACATATTGTACGCGTGCCTTGCGACTCGTTGTCTCAATTTTGCTCATCAATTATGCAGTTTCAGCTACTGCCTTGTTTGTGCGTATATATAATCGAGTTCGTCGACCTTGACTGTCGTTCTAACCTTGATTATAGTTCTACGATTATATTTTGACATTACACCTCGAAATTAGATTCATCTGGCTCTCCCCATGGACGTACACCAAAGTCCTCTGTCTGCTGATCAGATATTTGGCGTTTGCAGATGCGATTCTTTACGTCATCAGTAAGTTCCTCTCGCCAAACGCTGTTCTGAATGTAGTCTAATTGGGTGTCAGACAAGGAGTTTGTAGATGTCTCTGCGGGTATGTGTAAAGTGACATTTCCTTTAGAAACGTGTAAGTATTTGAAATGTTGGCGCGTTTCACTGATGTAAATTCGTGTGAATCAGGGTTTATAGTGATTCAGATATTCCTCTCTGAAGGTCAGCAGTGTCTTTATTTCGCCTCGTCTATCTCAAATTTATTACCTGTCGAAGCCGTCCTGTGCATCAGAACTTGGGCTGTTTGGCGTAGAGACAAAGTAATCGGGATCGGGCTTGCAGTTTTGATGCTTGCATATGTAGTCTCACTAT
>QLOR01001543.1:0-24220 GCA_003313825.1 Sarcodon aspratus
GACCCCAGTGCATGTACTTTATCTCCGGCGAAATTGCCTCGACGTAGACTAGTACATTGAGAACCCTACTGTCGGTGAACATAGAAAACGTTTCTGACGCCCGTTTCGGGGATATGCATCAGTATGAAGCATGAGTTCAGGCACTGTGAGTTTCTATGCTTGCCATACAGTAAAGTATCTGTTGCAGCTTGGCATCATGGATGTAGGATTGAACATGATGAGAGTTCTCGTACCAAATTCGAAGGTCCAGGCGCAGAGAAACACATGAATACGACGACGATAAAACTTTCAGCACCTTTATTCCACAGTTTCAAAGGCGGTTCAAGTTAACGCTACTTGTGAGAACATGTCTTTGATCGAGAATAGCCTGTAATGATGACTATGCCATAGTTTAAAATTTGTCACGCTCGTTATCTTCTCCATTGTCGTGTTCGGATTTTTCGTAAATCTGTTTTTTTAACTTCAGCACAAGAATAATTATTCAGTGCTTCCCCTCAATATATATATATATATGTATATCACAGTAGACAGGGTATAAAGATACATTATATGAGAAGTAGGAACCCGATAGAGTAGTCCGTGGATGTGGTACAACATTTTACAACATGGTACAGTACTCACATGAAGCCACGACTAATCCCACATACTATGGACGAAGGATCGTTACTACAGATAAAAAAGCAAGCCATTTCGGAGCGTCGGGTATCTCGTTCATTTTGCGTTAGCCATTTCCGGAGAGCTCTTTTCTTCGCTGGACCACCTCCTCGAGCGTCTTCTTTCCCACATGTCTGCCGACCTTCCAAGCAGTGAAGGAGTGGCCTTGTTCAAAGACGTCTTCTATTTCTTCCAATGTTCTACCCGCAGTCTCTGGGAAACAGAAGAAGACGTGTATGAAAGCAGCAAAATTGAATGTCCCGAAGATGAAATAGGTCCTCCAAGCAATATTGGAGAGCCCAGGGGGAACAGCCCAAGCCAATGCAAAATTAAACAACCTAGGTTCAGACCAAGTCAGGCACTTCTCAACAACGACCGTTGTTATATTAATACTAACCAATTAGCAGACGTCGATAATGCAACAGCTTTTGCCCGGACCCGCATTGGGAAGATTTCCGCTGTAGGAGTCGATATCAATCGTCAATTTTATGAACAACGGCTTGAACGGGTTAATGACAGACCTGGATATGTCCAGGATACAGGTCCCATGGTGATGGCAAATGAACACACGAAAAAGTATGTGCATACGATGATACCCTTCGTCGTACTTGGGTGACCAGCGATGACCCAAACACCTGCAGATAGTTGATAAATGCTTTGTCTTGGTGTCACAGAAAACGAGACTCACGATCTTCATCCACTATTCCCCAATGCCCCAATTTGCCTTGTAGACCGCCGACAAGATATAACCAAAAGCCCATGAGTAAGGTACCAGTCAAGAGAAGAGGTCTGCGGCCCCACGTGTCGATGTACAAAATAGCAGGAACTACAAAAATGTCAGCTATGATTGAGGAGCAAGGCCGACAATGATCAGCTTACCAGTCATGACAACATTAAGGACATATTGAACTGAAGATGCAACAAGATTTCCGCGCCGTGCAGTCAGACCAGCACCCTCAAAGACGTATACGACATAATACCTTGACGTTCACGTAAATGACTGACGTTGCTTCGCAGAAAGTGACATACTCACATCATGACGTTAATACCGGACAACTGACTCCACATCTGGAGCGAGCAACCCAAACAAACACGTCTGAAAATCCCAGGCTTGAATAAATCCAAATAAGACTTGGCGCCTTCCGTCCTCTCGAAGTAAACCTGTGCCTTGATTTCCTCATATTCGAGTTGCACAAGCTCGACCTTCTCATCCCCGTTACCATGCAGATCCGCTAAAATTCGTAGCGCCTCTTCTTCTCTAAGGAGACGAAACAAGTGTCATTGTATAATCTCACATCATGAAGCAAACAAAATTCACTACCGATCGTGATCAATTAACCACCTAGGGCTTTCCGGGAACGCAAACATACCCACACCAAGGATGATAGCCGGGATCATCTGCAGACCCCACGGAATTCGGAACGATGCATCACCGTTGATGTAAGAGCAGCCGAATTGAACAAAATATTGCAATAAAATACCCCTAGCCGATAAAAGCGTAAGAATTTTGAAGTTCGAAAGAAACACGCGCTTATTACCAGGTTATCGCCCATTGCTGTATGGAAACAAGTCGTCCACGAATAGAGGGAGGAGTGATCTCTGACTGATAGAGTGGAACACAGGTAGATGCAAGGCCAACGGAGATACCAGAGATGACACGGCCTGTAACCAACATCCCACGGTTGACGGACGTACACTGAATTATTGACCCAATGACCCAGGTCCAAGCCGCAATCATGATAGTCGGTTTGCGGCCAACCACATCCGCCATCTTCGATACCAGCAAGGCACCAAAGAAGGATCCAGCAGGCATGGATGCGACGATGGCTCCTTGAGCGTTAGAACCAGGATTACCAAATGTATTTTTGTAGGCACTGCTCTGCAAACATACTTCAACCAGCGTCGTTGATAAAAGGTCGGGAGAAAGGACATACACTAAGTACCCCCGACATGGACGACACATCCAAACCGAAGAGACCGCCACCGATACATGCAAAAGAACCGACGATGTACTGAGAGGCATGTCTAGCATCGGTCCTTCAAGAAATGATCAACACTTACTGGATTCGAGGCGATAGCAGGACTATACTGTACATAATCGTGAGCGTCATTCTGGAGCTGTACGTGATAGGGAGCAACATACACCTTTCCTCATGACGACGCAGAGGTGTCTCTCGTATTCAGCAACTGGAGGGAGGGCGCCGAAGTGAGAGACAGAGAAAGAGTTATATACTGCGGAACACCCCGCCGTTAAACAACCGTTAAATGACCAGGGACTCGGAGCGTGATGGGAAATTCGGAAGACAACCGTTGAGCTTGCTTCTTAGGCGCCATATGTGGGCGGTTCTTCGTTCTTGTCGGGCTCAGTTTCGGCAGGCCTACGTGGCACATTTCTATGGATAGAACTGAATTCCGCCATCCATGCTATGTGTTTCAGAGAAAACACATCTTTGCGAATGCAAAGAGCAATCTCGAAACTGCGAGAAGAGCGACCCGAAACGCCCATGATGAGTGTTGAATTGAGCTCAGCGCGCGGGCACCCAAGAGTCACATGTTAATATCCAGGCACGACGTTCAGGCAACGATGTTTTTTTTTCCATATCTTGGAGAAATTGAATAGCGCTACATGACCGAACAATCAAGCCAATATGATGCACGAGAGCATCCAGACAAATACATACGCCCGTGTATACAGCAGGAACACATTAAAATGTGAAACACGAGCTTGTGTTTATCTCAATCACCGAACAACAATCCCCGTACTTACGGACCCGGGGTTTGTACTCCAATGGTGATGATGATCTGACCGCAGGAACCAAGTTGTGTTCATCGTTAAGTGAGACCTTGACGTGCAGGGCCTGTTGCATACTGATCCTCCCCTTGAAGTTGACTCAACGCGCTTGACAAAATCTCCAGCGATATCGATGCGATTCTGGACTCCACTCAGAGTGATCGCATCCTGACCAGGAACCGGAGATGGAGAGGGGACCTTGTTGGTCTCCGTTTAGAACAATATACTCAAGCAGTGGCGAGCAACGGGGAGTTAGAAAGGACGATAATGTACCCGCGGAAAGGGGGCGAGCTAGTCTTGGCATCGTAATCGAGTATCGGGGACACCTTATACAAATCCCAACAAGTTACCAATTACTTGCTCGTACTTGCCATAGAAGACAGCTTGAACAAAATCGATCGTTAATTTGCGCGAACGAACCGGACCGAGAGCAGCGCGCAGCAAACGTTGCAATAGGCAATCCGGGCCCGAACCGGTTCATCTTCAGTCCGCCATTGAAACCACCGGATCGATCACTTGACCATCGCGGCTTCAACGCACACGGGGGAAATCTGCGAAATAAAAGCAAGGGATTTTGTTCCTGGTCCGAAGCAAAGATGAATTTCTAGATTTTATCATTCAGATCAATTTTTGTTTTTGATCGGGGAAGATCACAGACAGCAGTATCGACCTTTATAAGGCTTCGAAACGGAATCATTTAATGTTTCTTCCAAATAGAAGCATATCAGGGCGCAATATGAAGGTAAATTATGTACAAAAAATACGGAAAATAGATCGTTCGTGGGTGTGCTACAACAAACCTCTTTTCACCTTCGTGTGCGTTGCGAGTGCAGTACTCACTTGAACCCATGAGCAATACGCCAAATAAAAGAGGGCGTCTTCTAAACGTCAACTTTCTCAGAGTCATTCGATTTGCGTCCCTCTTCTCCGGTGAGCTCTTTTCTCTGCTGTACGACCTTCTCGAGCGTCTTCTTTCCTATGTTTCTGTCGATCTTCCAAGCAGTGAAGACGCGTCCCCTTGGTTAAAGACGTCCTCTATCTCTTCCAATGTCCTACCCGCAGTCTCAGGAAAACAGAAGAAGATGTGAATCAACACCGCAAAGTTGAAAGTTCCAAAGATGAAGTAGGTCTTCCAAGCGATGTGGGAGAGACCAAGGGGTACAGCCAAGGCCAATGCAAAGTTGAACAGCCTGAATACAAAATTCAGACAACGCTTCACTACAACAGTCATTGTAGAATGAACCAGTTGGCAGCTGTCGAGAATGTGGCTCGGACCCGGGTGATCACTGATAACCCCAAACACCTTCTAAGAGCTGATGAGCTGTCGCACGCTGTCACGGAAAAGGGGACTCGCGATATCCCCAAATGTCCCAATCTACCTTGCAGACCGCCGACAAGATATAACCAAAAGCCTATAAGTAGCCTAGGTACCGATCAGGAAAAGAGGCCTGCGCCCAGATGATAGCAGGAACTAACAACAAATAACGTCAGCCATGACTGAAAAGTGAGGCAGACGATGGTCAGAGTACTAGTCATGACAACATTCAGGTCATATTGAACTGAAGATGCGATAAGGTTCCCACGCCTTCCAGTCAGACCAGCACCCTCAAAGACGTACACAACATAATACCTTATCGCATTCATGTTGATAACTAACTTTGGCCCGTAAAAAGGGAGATAGTCACATCATGACGTTCCTGCCGGTCAAATGACTCCATATTTGAAGGGAGCAACCCAAACCAACAACGTCTGGAGATCCCAGGCTCAATCAATACGACTTGGCCCCTTCCGTCCTGGGCCTTGATCCTTCGTATTCAAGTTGCACAAATTCTGCATCCTTGTCTCCTTTATCGTGCAGATCCGCTAAAATCTCTAACGCGTCCTCTTCTCTAAGGGGAGTGCAATAATGGTCAATATATATGCTAATTTGAATGAAAAAGGTTCCGGTCCGATCCCAATCAATCAGCCACCTAGGGCTCTGTGGGAACGCGAACATACCTGTACACCAAGGATGATGGTTGGGATCATCTGCAGACTCTAGGGAATTTGGAACGACGCAACACCGTTTATGTAAGATCAACGAAATCGAACAAAGTATTGCAACAAAATACCACTGATCGATAAAAGCGTCAGTATCTCAAAAGCTCGAAAAGAAGTGCAAGTTCTTACCCATTGCTGTAAGGAGATAAGTCGTCCACGAACAACAGGAGGAGTGATCTCCGATTGATGGAGAGAAACACGGAAGATCAGTGGAGATACCTGAGATGACACCACCAGCAACCAACATTCCACGGTTGTTCGGGGCGCATTGAACGGTTAAACCAATGACCCAAGTCCATGGGGAGAGCATAATCGTCGGCTTACGGCCAATCATATCTGCCATCTTCGATATAAGTAAGGCACCAGAGAAGGACCCATCAGGCATTGATGTGACGATGGCGCCTTGAGCGTTGAACCAAGGTTACCGGACGTATTTTTGTAGGCGTCAGTCTTAGAGGGTACACCTCAACTGATAAGGATCGGACCAAAAGGTCCTACAGTAAGCACCCCGGATATGGACGACAAATCCAGACCGAAGAGATCACCACCGATACATGCGAAAGAATCTGCGATGTACTACTACAGAGTGTGATGAGTAATAGTCTCTTACGAGAACCTTGGATGAACGCTTACGGGATTTAACGCAATGGCTGGACTATACTATACATGATCATGAGTGCTCGAGTTAGTAAAATAAGGAATAACATACGCCTTTCCCATTCCCCAGTGATAACAGACGTATGTCTCTCATATTCAGCACATAAAGAGAGGGCGTCGAAGCAAGAAATGGAGAATAATATAACTGAACGCCCATTGCAAGGCCAGGGCGTCCTGGAAAAATCAGAAGACAGCGTTCTTGGTAATCTGGTAACCAGACTAGTCGTTAGGCGTCATTTTGATTTTTTGCTCTTGTCGGGCTTCTTGGTCCGCGTGGTCCGTTCCTACAAGCAAAATTTCTATACGTTCCGAATAGACACAGTGTATTGCAATGCCCAGGAAAGTCAAAAAATTGCGGGAGGTGCGGCAGCGCGTAATGCCCACCGCATCAAGCGTCCGAGTTCGCCATTTCATCAATAGCCGATAAAAGAGTCCCAGAGCCATACTAGAAGCAAAAAGGAAGAGCAACAGAGAGTAGAAAAAGCAGGAACTGCGAGTATTGGCGTCAATAGAACTCTAAGGAGGGGAGCCAACCAGACTGGAATCTTCAGTCCCAGCAAGCTACGACTTGGATACACTACAGACGACGGTGACGACCGTCGGGCGAGTGAAACGCGTAAAGTGCCGCACGTGGCGAACGGCGCACCCGTGGCAACTTGGGCCCGAACCGGTTCAAATGTCAGTCAGCTGTTCAGATCATCGCATCTACTGACATCACTTGATTGTAGCCATCTCAAATTCTCAAGGCCCGCTGAGCTTTGCGACGTCCAATGAATCATTACTGTTATCAACGAAGTTCAGCGTTCAAACTCCAGGGGTGAAAACCTGCACAATTCAAGCAAGCGATTCGTTTGGGATGACCTGGAAATGCCCCCCAAGTCTCCACAAGATATGACTTTGTTACATCAATCGACGGAGTCCCTACCAAATTAACCACAGCATCCTCAATCCGCACCTCCCATGCCGTCTTTCCTTTTACCTCCTATACGTCTGTATCAGACGATTATACGTGGATCGTGTTTCTGATCCGAAGGAAAGATCACTTTCCAGATTTTGTTTTTCATCCAGATCAACTCTCCTTTATTTCCCTTTCAAATCCGAAAAGAAAAAACACCGCGCGCGCGACGGTCTGGATTTCATCATTATTCTCCAACAGCCCATCAACAACCCCTTTCCCCTATGAGTCGACTCTGTCAATATAAACGCCCCCTTGTTGTCACCACTCATTTGATCTTTTTTATATCCACGTCAATCATGGCAAGTTGGCAACGGAGATTCCCAAATCTGCGCGCGCCGTTGTATAATGATCTACGCGTTGGCGATGTTAGTAGCATTCCTCCCAACCTCTAGATAAGCACACCTTTTTCCATTTCGACACCTGGAATGGAGAGTGGCCGCATCTTTACGTCGTCACACACTACGCTTCCTCCGGGAGACACGATGCTTATCATTTTTTTTCGCTTCCAGTGTATCTCTAATCGGCCGCCTATCGAGCTCTGCGTATTGATATAAATGTCTCCAACAAGAAAATGCGAGGCCTTATCTCTATAGACTTGAAGACGCGCTCATGTAGCGTGTTCCCAGGCCCATCAGCCGCTCCCATCCCATTCCAAGGTGCCAATATGTCAATTGCCAACGCTCGTATTTTTGGATCTCCCCGTCACAATGCTCCTAGTCTTTGACATTCCGCCGTTTCTCAGGAGCAGGATTTTGGTGTTGTCACTACTTTCGTATTCAAACACGCGCAGGCAGGCGATCCAGTATTATGCACTCCACTACTCTATTTCTAACTATCCGCTATGCTATGGACAAAGAATATCCCAAATCGTAATCGCTAAAGGAATGTCGGTGAGGACGCTGGTAATAACAACAAGAAAAATAGGCATGCGTGATCACCAACCCCTCAGCAATAATATAACAGAGAAAGATAATAAAAAATCCAATCCAAGAAAAAACAGATAAAGTACACGAACGGAGTGCATAGCAAATTGATCAAGTGTGTGATGCTGAGAACAATGTCCCCCGATGCTGCAATGTGAAATATAAAAGATGGCTTCGGATAAAAAAAGCTCAAGTCCGTGTGGAGTAGAGGTAACGACCGATGATAGAAACGAAAACCAGGAGGATAAAATTCCACATAATGCTAACAACTTCCTCCTGATTGTTGTTCGTACTGAATTTCAAATTAGCGTCCGACAGAAAATCCGACATGTCTCAAAAGCTCACGAGTTGATTCTTTGGCCAGGGATAGCCAGCGCCTCCCTGGACGCCAGCCCTCCATTGTGTCAGGTTGGCATCTATGCGACCAGTCAACATCGGCTAGATGGATAAAGACGGAAATACATACTGGTGTAAGCTGGTAAATGTGATTTGATATAATCCTCTGTGGGGTAATCTGGAGGACTGCAACCGTAATTTTGATTCGATGTACGTTGATATACGCGCACATAATCTATCAACATCACCGAAGGGAATGTCATAGTGGTTAGATCTACATTCTGCCAATTCGCTAAGAACCACCAGTCAGCCCAGGTTCATAACTTGGGGTAGTAAACTTACATGAAATTCCCAGGTTCAGAATTATCGCCTACAAAAACAATGTTGACATGAATAGCGGCACAACACGAGAGGCGCACATACCATTGGTTCTTCAGGTATAAGTCGTTGCGAGACTTGTGAACCATCAGCGCCTTGGTCTGGACCCATGGATGAAGACGACAATCGTTGTGTTGGTTGACCATTCGCCATCCATGTGATGAAGCCTTCTGACGGATTTTGAGGATTCGCCCAATACTCAAAGCCAAACTTTGTAAACTGCTGGCCCGAACCCTGATACATATTATCAGGTACTTTGGTCAATGCAGAGACGGCTTGTTGTCTTTGAAAGGGTCAGCAATAGATCATGTTGAGAACGGAGCAACATACACAGCTGAACCTTTGTAATCGTTCTGTCTCGTCAGCGAGGTATCGTAGATCTGGTATTCATCTGTGGTGTCTTCAAGGAAAAGGTAGTCGTGGGTGAAGGGCGCAAATTGCGCGGACTGCGAAACTACGCCGCCAAACGGACCAGTCTTGTTCCTCTCAGCTTCAAGAACGTCAATCTCAGGTGCCCCACGTCCCTTATTATTTGAAGGACCTGGATGCTCCTCATTGGGACAAGTGCAAGCCCTGATGAAGTGATACTTATAGCGGCTGCGTATACTGGACAAAAGAGAACTTACGAAGCGCGCTGCCCGGGAAGCCAAGACAATCTAAAGTCATACTTGTCTCTGCCTGCGTCAGTATGGAGTGCTGCAGCGGGTCCGGAGAGATCAGGCAATGTCTGGTTGGGGAACGTTCCAAGATCACATGTGTCATATCTGGTTGACTGTCAACAACAATACGGGGAACGTAGTCCAAGACGTACGAATATGGCCACAAGCCATCTGTAGTTGCTCCATAGCCTGGACGCCCAAGATTGCCCATCGTCCAGATCCCAGGCCACTAGAAATGGATCAGCCCCGAACGGCGATAAAGAAAACCGTCCAAAACTTACATATCCCTGGGTATTTGAGTTCGGACCTGGAAATGTAACCGACGCTTCGATGTAGCCACTGCTAAAGCAGAATTTATTCCAGGTTTGGACCATCCCACTTTTGTAGAGCAGCCCATGGTTTAGTGTGGGATCTGCAACTTGCTCTAGGAGGATTTGAAGAGCACCTCCTTTCGTTGTAACCTGTGCTGGGTCATACCACTCCTGATCACTCGTAGCCCAGTACCACAGATCAACAGCCTCCCAATACGGATCATCTCCTGGATAAAAAGACCGGTTTTCTTTATTGAATTCGTCGGAAAAAACGAGCGTATAAGCTTCTCCGTCCCAACCCGTCCTACTTAGAGCATCTGATGGCGTATCAGGGTCTATCAGACTCGGCATTGCAAAGGAGGTGCTGGGGTTTAGGAATGGGTTGTATTGCCCAGTGGAGTTGATATGAGTGTTACCACCAAGGAGGCTGTTCTGATTGTGCAGCGAAACATAACTGAGCACCGGCAAGCATATAAATAGCGTGAGCAAGGCCAGTATCAGCAACAACAACGCTCCAACATTTAACCACCCTCTGCCGCTGCATATGACACTGCCTTGTTTGTCCTTGGAATCAGGCTTATGAAGAAAGTCGTCATCATCAGTAGCTAATTCGGTGTCGGGGTCATATGCGTACGGCACGAGAATGCGATTGTGGGTCAAGAACCCTGAAGGGTACTTGGAATCCGACGTCAAGGAGAAGACGGATTGGTCCGAATTTGAAACCATGGAATCTCGTTGATAGGTTGTAGACCGTGGTGGGGCTAAGGCAGCGTTATCGTCTTCTGATGCGAGTCTGTAGAGAATCATGGAACCCCTTGTGGGTTGCTGATTCATACCAGAGAGAGCAGCGGCTTCTTCAGAGGCCACACGGTTAAAAACGCTGAGAGTCGAAGGAGGTCTTGAACGAAAGGAGTGGGCGACGTTTGGGTTTAACGGCGACGATACAAATGAAGTGGACACAGATCGTAATTGAGATTGTGGAGGTATTAGGGGCGAATCAGACATCGATGTTCGTGGTATGGGAGAGGACAACGGGGCAGAGGCTGTCAGACCGTGAGTATCGTCTGAAAAGTGACGTGGGCTGGACGACCGGGAATCAGAAGAGTCGTCTGACGCCAGCGATTGGGAATGCGGAGAGGATTTCGACATCGCTGCCGCCGAAAGGAGGATTACGACGGAAAGATCTCTGGCGGCAGCGTAGAAGGTGTAGAAATGAGCGAGTAGTAAGAGTTGGTCTGAGATGGGTGGGGCCTTTGTCGACGGCGTCACAGTCACACATTCTCCACATGGGACCGAGCCGACGACACATGCTAGATCTGTGAGGCGCTTTCTGGCAAGCTTCTCGGATTCGGAGATAATACGTTCTATAATTGTCTACTAGAGAACAGCCCTCATTGTACATGTCTTCAATTCGAATTATTTATTACGGACTGCATGAAACGGGACGTACAACCGTTTTTCGCTGTGTCACCTGCCAGCCGAGGAGTCATCCGACGACGGCTGGCATCAAAAAGAAAGTGACGGACTGGTCACATCTGATTGCGAACCTGAGTTCATCGCAATGGCCCAAAGTGCACCAGCTATCTGGAAAAGACGGCATAACGGCATAGACGCCTCAGGCCTAGGGGTTGATTCATGATTCATGATGTCCCATGTCGATGTGTCTCCGGATTATACCCATATATGCGGCTGTTTGTGTTTGTTTTCCAAAGGCTTCGTTCCTGACTAATCACACACGGCGGCGTCGTCTGCTGCAACCTATAAAGCCCACCAATGTTACCATCGCCTATATCTACAGGCCGCACTCGCACTTTTCGTTCTCAGATACACAGGCCATCATCAATAAACATCCTTGATTTGCTGCTCACAAGGTCTCGACTCACAAACCTCGGCCTCGTCTTGTTGTCTTCTGCTGCTACTTTATCGCTTTTATTCAACCTTCATTACTATTCATCATCGCCTCCTTCGCATCTGCACTTATTTGACTATGACCCACCCCAAACCGTGACACGAGAAGCCTGGGCTTCTTCTTTGGAACACTTAATTATCGTACCAGGACACGCAATCTGGAAAGGTACCGACCCTCAAAAGAGGCTTGTTGATAGCGAGTGGATCTTGGAGGAGTACCAAAAAGGTGGAGGCAGGGTTGAAGCATTTTGGAATCACATCGCTGCTGGGTAAGTCTGGTTCAACGTATCTTTTTATCGAGCCAACTTTGCGTGCTATCTTCCATTCTTACTTGAGAATGGATCGACTCGAAATTAATTCGTTCGTTTTAGAGCAGAGCTCGCAGTAGATGATGAAAAATCACTTCTGGTCTTCAGCGGGTGAGTTCTGTAATGACTTCACCGTATAACTCTGGGCCGGAGCTTCGACCGGTATCCCTTGTGTCAAGCCTGGGCGAGCATTGTATTTCGGCATCCCAATAACGGTCACTGATCCCGCCATTCTAGTGGACAAACGCGTGCGAAGTCTGCCACTTCAACAGAAGCGGCATCATACCTACGCCTTGCACTTACGTCCGATCTTCTACCGACGTCTCCACCCTCACGGATATTTCCCCGAGTGACAACAGAAGACTATGCTCTCGATTCCTACCAAAACCTGTTATTTTCCATCGCAAGGTTCCGTGAGTTCACTGGTACGTCATTTCATATTGATCCCATTACATTATTGACCCAAATTCAAGGCAAATATCCCGCACATATCACCATAATCGGTTATGAGATGAAACGCAGACGGTTTGAAGAGCTGCATAGCAACGCTTTACGGTGGCCCAAAGAGCGACTAGAATACATAGGGATCGATGCCAACGACCACAACATGGAAAGTGGAAAGCAGGGCGAGGTACGTTTATCATGCTCGTTAGGCAACGTTATAGCAGAATCTGCATTGTTTTCAGCTTGCAAACGCATACCTTCCGTACAAAAAGGATATATATGGTTGCCATACATCCCTCCTTTCGAAAAGAGCCTCAAGGAACCCGTTCATGAGGTTTCATCCTTATTGGGTGTCTGCACAGGAGTTAAGAGGACTGCTGACATGGTGTCCTGGTGACGATGCCGCCGCCAATGAAGGCTCCTGGTGGTCTCATCTGTTTGGATCAAAAGGAGTGAAAAGTTCGAAAGACGATTCAGAAGCTGTCGTCAATGGGGAAGAAACCGGTGCGTGGACTGCTGTGTTCCCGGGGAGGTTACCTTGGGATCCATCATGAATAGATTGCTTTCCTTTCTTGTTCACTCATTTGAATCGCACACCTCCGTTGACCGATTTGTCACGTCATGGCTTAATAAGAGGGCATCTGCCAACGAGTCAAGGTCTCGATACAAACTAGGAAACAGTGGTACAACTCAAAAGTGTTCGGATGGCAGAATTGAAACTGTCTGATTCCAGGCTCTCGGGTGAGACAAAGGCTCGGATCATCATATCGTGACTAAGATACCGGGCCTTGATCAGGAATGTCAACAAGGACCCTGTTTGAAATCTAGAAGGTCTTCGGGACAACGAGGCTGTATGGCCGAGTATTTAATTCATCAGAACATGAGCACGTTCTGATGCTTGTATAGCCGACTTCCTTTATTATCTCTGGCAAAAACAAGCAAACTCGGACTCTCGACTCCTCCAAGTCGCCAGTTTTTTTTGCCAAATAATCATCCATGCTCGCTATATCACGTTTGGGGTGTTTGTCACGGTAGGTTTGGATTGAGGTTATGTTGTCGCCAAGGTTTACGTCGTGAACTGCGCTATGTATTGCCACTAGCCTGTAACGACTTCAATTCATTACAAACGGCAGTGTGGGAGTCGGGCATAGAGAAGTGTAATAATAGGTCTCCGTCTACTTATATTCATCAGCGCCTCCAAGACTGTTGTTGCTGTATTGATGGGATTTTCGCCACGTCCTGTGCAGCCTGATTGATATCCACTAGTTGTTAACTAGTTTGATACCCAACATGCCTGCCCACTACAAGACGTTTCTGATAGTACTGTTGGTTTTCTTGATCATATGCCTGCCTGGAAACGAAGTATGCGCGTTTGGAGCTGGGAACATACCAAAGTGAAGAGACATTCAGTTCTACTGAGCGTTAATCAGCATTGAACACACCACTGCTGCCAACGAACACAGTTTCGCACACATCAAGGGTCAAGCCTTTCGACATGGGGATATTGTAAGTTCCGCCTCTACGATGTCATAGATTGCCAGAACTAAATTATCTGTGCAGGAGCAGATCTTGAGGGACATTTTTAAGAAGCATGGCGCTAGCGTAGGCATTATGGGAAGTATTATAGGCAAGCACAAGTTCGGAGACATGGATGTCAAGCGCATATATTTTGGGTAAGCGAACTGTTCCCATAGGATTGTGACATAAATTCACATATTTCCAAGCAATTGGCTTAGGGATTATAGTCAGGTCAGACGATCCTCTCCTTCTCCATGACTATCGAATTGACATGGTATAACTTAGGCCATCGATGTTGCAACTCTCCAGAAATCCCCTTTCCAAGTAACGAACATTTTTAGATGTCGGATTAATCGCTGCTGAATTTCAACCAGACTCTCATGAACATTGTTACGGTATTCGGTTTCCTTGTTCGTATCATTGATTACTTCGAACCTCGCGAAATTAATAACAGAACAGTCACATGGGTACGCCACCGGGGAGTTCGAAGTAACTCGAGAAAGACTAGGAGTATATCTCCCGGTGAGCATTCTCTATTTGTATTTTGAGGGAATATAATAGTTATGATCACAGGTTGAACACATCGATAATCCCAAGGGCTATGGTAATGGCCAAGATGCACGAAACATTCATCCCGATCTCCGACCAGTAAGTCATATCATAGGCCACTTGGTGTGTGATCTGATGTATCTGCGAATCAGCCTGTCAACGTAAGAATTTTTTGCTTTGATTGCCTTTTGAATTGCCGATGATCTCTGGTTCAGCGCGAAGAATTGGAGATAGATCCACGGACTGGAATGAAGAACTACATCGCAAATGGTAAGCTTAATTTAAAGCCGTGAACCAGTTTCTGAGCATTGTGTCTAGATTCGGGGTCGTGGGATACAAGTAGAGCTCATGTTCGTCGAACTTTTGAGAAGTGTATCCAGTTCGGAAGGCAGTATCGAGTAGAAAATCCAGACAGGAAAGATAAATATGAATCCTTTCGATTGTTAGGAAGCGCTGTACCATAATACTTTCCTCTACACATTATCCGGTTGTCTCACTTATCTCGATTTTCAGCTCCACACGCTCGAGGATTTCTCTGCCCATTCAAATTTTTGCGAACTTTGTTTGGTGTCCATGGGCTATACCCAAGTATTCACCCACGTAGGTGACACAGTTCGTGTCCGAGCTCCCAACGGATTTTTGGTTCCTCCTCTTGTGACAGGTGAGTGAATATGTCCCTCCTTTTGACCATCATGCATATCATTTACTACACAGGTGTCTTTGGAGCAAACGATTTCATGCACTCGCTCTTTTCAGGTCAGTTTGCTATCTGGTCCAAACCGTCGTCGCATCTGAACACAGAATGCTGCAGGAGCATCTGACCAAATCGTACGTATCCGCTACACTACATAAACCATACCTTCGAGATGATACTAAACCAAGTTCTCTTGTAGAGCGAAGCAAGCCTATATACATTTATCCTTCGTTCTCCACACCTGTTGACTCGTCTTCCAAATTAGGTGTCTGTCACAGATCTGAATTCCCAGGTTGCACGGGCCCGATCCAAGCGAGGATCAAAGAAGAGTTCGTTTTTGGTTGATGGGTTGAAGAAATACATTGGAAAATTTTCCGCTGGGACGGGAATTTCGCAAGACCTTGACGAAATGGGGAAACTTGCCGACGAGAATGAGGAAAGCAAAGGTGGTAAAAGACCGGAGGATATGAGTCCTCATGAGTTGCATTCGAAATTATGGGCCATTCTGAGCCTTAGAGACAGAAAAGTGGGCGAACCCCGTCATGTTGGAAAAATTATGTTTGGCTAACCTAACATGATTAATCAAGTCTTGCAAACCATCGAAAGAACAACGGGTGAGTCCTTGATCTTGTCGAACTAGCATGGTCTCTTTACTTCCCATCCTTACATAGAAAGAGTACCGGGACTGAAACCATTGCTGGACAAAATCGACGAGCAGATTTCAGGCAAATACTCGTTTCCAATTTCACACCAAATTTACCTTTGTCAAGTGATCGTGCTTTTGGCTTTGGCGGTGCGCGAACTTTGATCTCAATCTATTGCTGTCCTGATGCTTCCTATTTCAGCCTTTGCTCAGACCATTGATGTATACTATCTCTACGAGTTTGCACGAGGTATCGCAAGACGTGATCAGTACAGAGGATCAATTCGAGGTATGTTGCAGTTCTAACTTGAATGCGTTCCTTCTTATATGCGTACTACTACAGGTATTCGATAACCCGTCAGCAGTAAGTTTTTCTCGCAATAAACAAAGTCACTCTACCTTATCCCTTTTTTGTAGTCAGACCCTACCCATTCATTCTTGAGCAAAGACCATTTCGTGCGTCTAAGAACCTGTCCTTGATTCGGAAGAAACTAATCGAAAGGCTTGATTTAGGACCAGATTCTCAACGAACCCGCTGGGCACATTGCCCGTATAATCGTTGTAAGCCTCTAACCGTTCCACCTTCACGCGCAAGTTCACTCATGGTTTCCAGACTCACGCAGTGACTCTGGTCGTCCAAGCGTGGGACGATCCGTCTGCAAACGTTGACAATATCATAGACGAGATCACCGAATGCCTGTACGTCCCAGTACTCAACCCAAGAATCACGAACCACGCTCGCATAGATTTCACCCAGACTTCTACAACCCCAAGTCCAAAATCCAGAGTAAAATGCTGGCGTACATGCACGATTGGGTGAACGGCCTGGGCGACCGCAAAGCTTCCGTCCTCCAGCGCCTCTCCAAACAAAGCGTCCGTGAACACCAGAATGTTCGGTTACAAGGCGAATCAGGCACAGCTGAATCTCTTTCTCGCCCGCTCGGTCTACGTCCTATTTCTGCAATACGAGGTATAGTTGCCCCGCTGATTTCGTCCAACTTGAGGGGTCTCCCGAATATTACAGGTCTCTCGAGGGGGAGAGGGAGGAGAAGGGCACGAATGTGGGAAGACGTCGATGATGACGACCAGGAGGAGGGCGGGCTTTCATCGTATCCGGTGTATGCAAGAGGCAGTCGCGGTCCACACTCGGCCTTCTCGAGGGAAGCGAATTGAGAAATCCCACATACCTATTCTCACGCGCTATTTTAACTTCGCATGCAACCAACACCAAGTCTATGCAAGCGTATTGGAGACCACGTCAAGTGTCAGTGGAGCAAAGCGAGCCTCGTTTCATTCAATCCTCAAAATTATCTTGCAAGCATCATACCCGCCCATCACCTTGGTTTCCGAGTTCTCATTGATCGATCATTGCATTCATGGTGTTAAGAATCCGACGAGATTAGATTATTGGACCAACAAAAATGTAGTATGGATCCACTAAGACTACATAGAGAAACAACGACGTTGTCAACAAAACACAAGGAACACGAGTACATCTGTCTTTTGCTGCCCCGACTCGATAAATAAGAAGATTATCTCTGCAAGCTTCAAGGAACAATTGTGAATCTACAAATAATTATCATTAGTCAGAATATAATGAAAACGAGGTCTTGACGACGAGAACTTACGCTTCACTTCTCCAATCAGTACCCTTGCTAGCGGCTTCAATACGTTCGCTGGCGCGATTGACCCACCCTGCCGGGTGACCGGTTTCTGGAAGGATAGCGCTCTCTCGCTTGGAGACAACTTTGAAGTGGCTGTCTCGCTTCGAAGTCGTAGATACAGTCTCTTCCTTCTTCTTCTGGAACATCTATTGATAGATTACTGGTTAGAGATGCGGCATATCAGCGGCTACGCATAACGGACCTCCTGAAGAACTTGTAGCCTTGTCTTGCTCTCTACGCCATCTTCATCTTGTTCGGCTTTTGCAGCTTCCATACGATCACGTACTGCAACCAATTGTCCATCAAGATATTCCAGCCCAGTCCTAACACCGTCACGGATGGCCTTCTGAATTTGTCTTTTCACGAGACCAGTGGCCAGCGGTTTCAGCGTTTTATACAAAAGGTCGTGCTTCGAGTCGCGGATAGAGAATTTCAAGGACTCGACTTTGACGTGAACAGACTTTACTTTGAAAACCGATGTCTTATCTTTTGTTGAAGATACAATATGGGCCGTAACCTATCCGGCCATCAACAAAACTGCAGATAATGACGACAAAGTCAATGCTTACGTTGACACCTTCCCCACCTATGACGACGTCTGCCAATCCCGAATCTGAAAGTTTCGGAATTCCTGTCTTTCTCCTAGAAGATGTGAGTATGATGTGGTGTATATCCATTCTCACGTACCTAAAGTAGAAGGCGACGTCTCGCATGTCAGCTTGAATCTGACCGAAGTGAAGAGTAATTTCCTGAGAGCTGGTGTCCTGGATAACATTGTACGGGCTAAATTTTAGATAATTCTTCGCTTCCAAAGTGACAACATTGGGGAACAGGTTCCTTCCGGAAAGTGTCAAATTCTCAATGACCAGGTCCAAGGAATCGTCGGTATATTCGATACGCGGAATTGGGACGTAACCAACCTATGCATGATTGAGCAATGGCGGTATGGAAACGAAGATGAACGTACTCGGTCCACTAGAGCTGGTAAAATTACTTTTCTGATATCAGCCCAAAGATCTGTCTTGAACTTAAGGCTTCCTTCGCTATCAAATAACAGGTCCCTGGTCAATCTTGCCCAATCTTCGCCAAAACGCTTGTTCAAGGGGTCTTCCCCCATTTGTTTGAACCAATCCCCGATGGTCTAGATGCCGGTTAGAAGTCGCCAACAACGGAAAATCGAATACACGCACATTGAACAAGTTATCGAAGTGACTCTTGTACTTTTCATCATAGAAACCACGCCCGCTTTCCCTGATCTCGCGCCCTCGCGCATTGCACTGTGGTTCAAGCACATAACCGGCTTCAAGAAGAACCTGAAAGCAGAGTGACAATGAAATCTGATATTTCCTACGCATAGAAGGTAGACAAACCTTTCTGCTGTAAGCATCAACACTCTTAAACCAGTCACGCAACTCTTTATCTCTGTTGGCGTCGTCGTATAGAGCGTCGACAGCATCCACAATGGTATGCATAGATTTTTCATTGGCAAATCTCTCCAATAGTGTTCTGAGCTCAGTAGTGGCCTGCTTCAACGACGGATTCTGCAGAGGCTCTGAATCAGTCAAAAGCATTGCGCTTGATGAACAGACTTGCCGATTTGAAAATGCCTTCTTCGTGATCGCCCGCTTTCTTTGCGGACTCTTTAGTCTGTCCACGATAGCTTTCCAAAGTGTCCAGAAGCCACCTCAAACTATCCTGATAGTCATCATGCTTCTGACACTCGATTACAACCTAATATACTTTGTCAACGAAATTGTTTATTGAAGGTGACGTTAAAGTTTTCACCTTTTTGGCTCGATAGATGAACTGATCTCGTCTCTCCTCAGGGAAATACTCTTCTGACAAGAACGTTTTCGCTTGATCATAAGTGTTACCAGCACGGTCTTTGTGCTCCTGAGGGATGCGGTCCGTAAATCCGTTCTATAGAGGACGGTGAGGGAAAAAACGCGTCAAATTATAATGTGTACCAACCGCGAATCCTTTTAGTTTCCCCTTTAATCCTTGCTTCTTCGTTTCAGGGCCGACCCTGTCGTCTGCAGCTTCCCTATTAGCACCCTATATTAGCAACCAGCCTATGTGACGCAGATGATAACATACCGCTGAGCATCGCTCACTTGCTCATGGGCAGACTCCTTGGCTTTGTCCTTTTGCTCATCAAACGCATCGCCGGTACCTTTGACTTGTCCATTGGAGGATACCTGAGGTTCAGGCTCGTTGGGATCATGTGATACCGTTGTGTCGGTGCCAGGTATCCTTGCCTCAAGAACAGGAGTTTCTTCCTGTCCCGCCTCTCTGCCGCCTGCTGTGACGAATTTATCTTGCGGTCCAGTGTCATCAACATTGCTGATTTGTTCTTTAGTGGGGCGAATGGCACCAGCAACTTGATCCACCGCTCTCGCCAACAAGTCACGTCCGATGAACCCGAAATCGGAAAGAAGCTTGCGCACTTCTGAGTTTGTCATGACGAGATTCAGTAGCGTGCGCAAGTGGCGTACAGCTGAACAATCGCCATTCACTTCATAGTTCGCGTAATATCTGTGAAGTGGTACTGACCTTCTTGTTTGTCGTCACTAGGCCTCATATCCTTGTGTTCTTGTACTGCTTCCTTTGAATTCTTCTTTATTTTGTCGGTGTCAATATCGCGGGTATGCCAGACAAAATTTTGGAACAATTCGTCAGCATTCTTTTGCAACACCATGAGACGGGCGGTTTCGATGATGTCCTTGGTATCTTGGATGAGTTTACGACCATCGGGGCTCAACTTATCGACATCAAGCGGGGAGTGGTTGAGAACATATTTCAGCGTATTGTCGATCTGATTATTATCTGGGAGCTTCCCTTGACGGAAAGCTTCAATGACGCCGTATAGACGTAGCTAGGCAATACGTGTGAATAAAACGCGCGAACAGCAAGAGTGAAAAGAAGAGAACCTTCCGGTCGACGTCTGCATTTTGCTCATCCTTGTTGAGAGGGCTGATGACAGAACCTGGTGCAGGTTTTTCTGTCGTTTGTTTCTTTGTTGGAGAGAGGGACATGGTGAAGGTTCAGGAAAAGAGACGGAGGAACGAGGAGCAGTTGGTTTTGAACCCGCAGTTGTTGCAAGACATGACAATGGAATGACATCATGTCCAACCACATGTCAACTCTCGATCACTTCATACGACCAGACTTGGTCTGGAGCATGCCTGCTGCCAGTTGTCATGGGAAGAGCAAACTCCCGCCGAAACACCGAACAAGTGCGTCTGTGGAACGCTGTTGGAGCGGGATGATGGAATCGTTTTGGTGCCACAGATGATGAAGCTCTTGCCAAACATACACAAATACTTGACTTCTTCCGGCGTTTGTCCGGTGTTCTAATTAGTTGTATGCTGCTGAATACGAGTGTCGGAGAACTCGACGCTGCCACAGGAGGTGTTTAATTACAATCAGTCCTCTGTGTGTGCGTGCAAATAATTACTAGTCACGACTCCGTAATATTACTTTTTACTTCTTTCATCTCTTTCTCAAGTCTTTATTTTACAGGCAACATATTCAGTATTTTACAGCGCTACATGAACCATGGTAAAAGTGAGGTTATCTACTACGCCATATTCAACATTACTCGCCAGTGGATAACAACCTGTCCCAACTGGGGAGCTCAAACCATTCCGGAAGTCGTTCCCACGCCTCCATTTGTAGCACGGCAGACGAGTCACCCCTAATATAAACCTGGCAGCCAGAACATAACCCGGAAACGTTCAACTTGACTCCATGGAATGGGCCCACAGTCCTGGCTAACAACCCATCATCTATCGCCTCCGATATGAGCAGCCTCCTATGGTTGCAGGTAGAATCATTGTAACGACACGCTTCCGTGTTGGGCCCAAATGTCACCTGCATCATTACCCGACGCACCACATCCCGTCCTATCGCGCAACGCAACGCAGCCCTCTGGCCCAAAATCTCTCGTCCAGAGTTGGGTGAAAATGGGTCTACCACTCCGTCCAGTAAGACATGGTTATTTTGTTGAAATATGAGGTTATAATAAGCACTGGGCAGAATCTGCGGGATGTCGATTTCCTCCCCGAGATTGACTACCGCAATCTCTATCCCATCGAATGCCTGTATTCGACTGACCGTGGGATTTCGCTGGAGATAGTTGAATTCTTGTAATGTTGTAGGGTATGCCGTTAAGAGCTGTGCGATTGCTCGCTCACGAAGTCTGTTGATGTCGTATTTCGTGCTAAGCCGCAAGATCGCGGATACGATACGAAACTCTCGAATATTGTCGTCATAGTAGCTGTGACCAGAAATTTGTGAATAATAGACAACAGAAGGAGAACTTGCAGCCTACCATGAGTCGATTAGAGCTCGCAAGAAGTAGGTGAGATCCTCTGGGTCGTCGGGAAGATCCACGACGGGGATATCACCCATCGTTTCTGCATCCTCTGGTTGGGGGATACCGAACAAATCCCTGAAAACCAAAGAGTGGGCAGACAGAAGGCCTCGGTAGACGCGAAATATTTTTGGGCAAGTCCTGAGGATAACAGAGCCATCTTCGAACCAAAGCTCCTCGCAGGGCTCACAGGGAACAGGTTCTGGAGACTGCGACATCTTGGCCCTGGAAAACCTCAGACAGTCGTCAACGTGTATAAATGAGTGGGTGACTGACTGTGGCGATAATCGATGTAAACTTGAAGAGCCCGTCTACGGTGTGGCGCATATCATTCAAATCTACTATTAGATTAGAGCAATTCAACTTCATCGCCACGAGGCCGTTAGCGATTTCCTGGATGGGAAGTGACTACTAGTAGTATAGGATAACCGTCACGAAAGTATCGACCTCAAAGGTTTGACAACCACTTGTCCTTATGATAGTTCGAATCTGGCACTTCAAAGTGGATTCAGGAGTTGAGGATTCTACTTCTGTGGGCAGACTTTGGAGGTAAAAGAGGGCGGGAAATAATGTGGGTACTATGGGTCACGGAGGTACTGAAATCTCACCTAGTAGTTGAAATTAATTTTTATGAATTCAAGTCATAACATTTTTGCACCGGAAATTCACGGGATTCATTCTAGTAGGTCTCTAGTATACACAACTAATTCAGCTAAGGTATACCGTGGTAGGAAGATATTGCGAAACGGTAACCGGGATCACATATCATTGATTTCAACTGAAAACAGAGACTACAGGTCTTAAACTGTACAGAAAATGACCGGAAAAATTCAGACATCATCCTTGTATCTATTATATTGTACTTATGCCTTCACTTGGTAACTGCAAGGTGATGTGCTCATGCAGTGGATGAGATAGTGCTGAGCGTGACAAATATGCATCCGTTTTAAGCACCGCTTATACACATAGTTTTGAGTCTAACTGTCGCCCGTCTCCTGCCCAGTTCTTCGAGTGTAATGCTGTTAGCGGAACTTGAAAATAATCGTGACCCGTCGTGACCAAATGCTGAAAACACCCTTTATCGTGCACTGCATGAGAAAATCAACTTGCAGTTACCAAGTGAAGGCATAAGTACAATATAATAGATACAAATGGTATCTGAATTTTTCCGGCCATTTTCTGTACAGTTTAAGACCTGTAGTCTCTGTTTTCAGTTGAAATCAGTGATATGTGATCCCGGTTACCGTTTCGTAATAGCTTCCTACCACGGTATACCTTAGCTGAATTAGATGTGTATACTAGAGACCTATTAGAATGAATCCCGTGAATTTCCGGTGCAAAAATGTTATGACTTAAATTCATAAAAATCGATTTCAACTACTAGGTGAGACTTCAATACCTCCGTGACCCATAGTAATCCGATGTACTGTGGCTCGTAAGGGCACAATATAGTACGGCGTCGTCTTCCAAAGAGACCCAGATTCCGCGCTCCAGTGTACATTTCTGAGCGGAGTTAAATATCGAAGTCTGCTTCCTGAACGTCGAACTCCTGGAAGTAACTCTCCTTTGTTTATGCAGCCTGATCGTGGTCAGGAACCCAACGAAATCGAGCTCATTCAACATTACCAATGTCTACCCGTTGCCATGATGGCACCGATCTTGAACGAAACAGTTTTCGCCGAGCAAATCAAATGTCCTCAAATGAGATACTGAATTGAAGTAAAGAACCACAACGTGGATTAAAGCATACACAAAAACACGGTATAATCACGGCTTGCCAAGCTGAAGTGAATAATGAGATAAAGAGTTGGGTGTATTCCAAGAAGCTCGTTCCTGTCTTGAATTCGCATACGTCGCACGCGGCCTACATAGTATGTCGACACCAGAAAACTACTATATATGAGTGAAAACAGATCGGAAAAAAAAACAAATGGGGTTAAACCACAGTCTGCTGGGGGGGACACATGTCGACGTCGCAGAATGTCAGAGGAAGTAAAGATGTGCTTTATAAAATACCGGACAGTGGAGTCATCTTGCAAAAAGCCCTAGTAGTCCTGTCAGTAGGAGTACCACCGTGGTACTATGCAGCAAGATTATCCGGCTAATGAACGTTTAGTAAATCATGACGCAAGTTATCGTATGCACTATAACAGAGCCTGACGACATAAGTCACCGGACGATTAGATGTTGAGAATGGAAAGAATGGTTACCGAACGGTTGATGATATTCAATCGAATGCGAGAAGATGATTATCCTAAACTGATGCAGGTTCGTCGAGAACGATTCGAGTAAGGGTCCAAGGCTGCTGTATCATCCATCACGCTCTCCGAGTCCGCAGAAAGAACGTGGTAACGCGTCTCCTCATAGCACAGCGATCCATGGAGGTATAATAGAGCCTCGGAGCAGCGCT
>QLOR01001544.1:0-16473 GCA_003313825.1 Sarcodon aspratus
GTCACGCGAATCTATAGTCTTATAGAGGCATGCCGTGAAACTATGGAACTATCTAGATTTGGCATGTTGCTATGCCGACTATACTAATATAGGACGACCCATAGTGCTCCATATAACCGGTCAGGTATCCTGATGTATGTAGCAGATCTTAAGATTTAATATGAATAAAATATTAATAAAAAGCCGTGGCTTTGTGGCTTGGCTTTGGCTTTCAAAACCTTGAGCCGGGCCAAAAGCCGTCACAGGCCATTATTTTGGCTTGGCTTGGCCCGGCTCAATTTGGCTTGGCTCTGGCCGGCTCACGGCCTGAGGCCGGGCCAAGCACACCACTACGTGGAGATGCAATTTGCTACTTATGGAATTTCGAGCCATTCAATGGGAGTATTGAAATTCCGAGTGTTCCGGGAGTACGACACATCATAAGGGCCGTTGGACTTCGATGGAGGTAGGTCTTTCTAGGAGATAGAAAAGACGGTTCTGTATCTCACAAAGCACGGCATTATGGATACTGCATTCGCTGTACCTATCCAGTACTTGGCACACCAGCGACACATTCTAGATGTGAGTGTCCTCTCTGCGAGATTATGGAATTTCCACTAAAACACTGTCTGAATAGTATCTGTTCGGTACGCAATACCCTGCGGCTCGTCATGCGCCTCAACGAACTGAACTTTGATCCAGTGTCCGCCACAGCCTTGTTTGTAAGTCTATCTCATCGGCTTATGGTCGTCTTGACTGAAGTTTGGCTATAGATCTATGATTACATCTTGACTCTACATCTGGAGATCAAATTCATCTGGTTCTCACCGTGGACTTACACCAAAGTCCTTTTTCTGCTGATTAGATATCTGGCTTTTGTTGGTGCATTGTTTTACCCGATTGGTAGGTTCTACTTGCCTGAGACTATCATTACCACGGTTGAACCCTTTGGTAGAATCAACGTTCCTGGACGTTCCAGCAGACACGTGCAAAGGGTTGTACTCTGTGGGATCATGTAAGTATGTTAAATTTTGATGCATGTCTCAACTCTAATTTAGAGAAATCAGGGTTTGTAATGATGCAGATATTCCTTTCAGAGAGTCAGTGCGCTTAGTTGTGATAAACTAATCTATCTCATTGATCCAAACCTTTCGCAGGTGTACTATGTATCAGGACTTGGGCTCTTTGGCGTAGGAACAAATCAATTGGGACTGGGCTCGTATGTTTGATGCTTGCAGTTTTCGTTTCGCATTGTGTTCTAGTGAACAGAGATGTTCGCTCAATGGAGTGTATGTGTGTAGGCCTTCGTTCGATGGCAGCCGTAGTAGCCAATATTGTGACAATATAGTGACAAATGGCAAAAATTAGTGTGTAAATTATCATGCCAACAAAATGACAAGATTTTCAGACAATGCGCTGAGAAAAATTGTCAGACAATGTATTGACAAGTAATCTAATGTACCTAGGGGGCCGATGGGGCCATTATTCTGGGTTCCAGTGTTTCGGTCCCCATCAAAATATATATTGCGCTTCTTTCATTCCTAGAACCCTATACAGGACGCTCACCGACGCCTTCCCAATTCGTCAATGGGAGCCTGAGTGACTGTGGGAACATTCCCGTCGACGCGTCCCCATCCGACCGCCTTGCTCATCGTCCCGCCCAGGCGCTTCTTTTCCCCAAATCCGGTAACTACTTCCCCCCTGGCGCCCTCCCCACTCAGCATGCGCTTGATCCCACACCTCCGATGCTAGTATCCCCTGCTCCCTGCTTCTCAAATGTGTGGCATGTCCTCCTGCTAATCTCTGTAATACCTGCTCATGCTCACTATTCAATCTGACTACAGCAACTTCATTTTATTTTATTTCAATCTATTCAATTATATTGCTGATGCAACTATTATTTTGTATTATAATTATCCCTTTCTTTGAACTGTTCCTGATGAGGCTTTGGAAGTCAGGCAGCATTTCCGAGGCTGCTGACTAATGCTATTACGCAGGAACGGATAATTCCGTCAGCCACAACTTCAACCACCTCTTCATTCATGGTTAAACGTTCGTTGAAGTCCTCAACAGCCCCTCGCAAGCGCAAGAAACCACAATTTCTGCACTTCCAGCCAGATGGTCCCCTGACAACCTCGTCACCGACAGAACCCGGCATGGAAAAAGTTCGTATGTGGCGTGTTGAGCCAAAAAAACACTCACAACGTCCTGGATTTCGATGCAAGATCACAGAGTTTATGGAAGAGGTTCCTGTCGAGATTGATGAAGATGTTCCAGCCTCAGGTGCAGATGTTGCAGATGCAGTGGAAGATTGGGAGGATGTGGAATTCGATGTAACATCTCTCTCTGCTAAAAGGACTCGGAAACAGCGAAATGATTCGGTATGTCCCTTCTCTCTCATTTTTAATAAACAATAAATTAAAGCACTATATTTACAGACTAAAATGAAGGATTGGCTTGAAAGCGTTCGCCAACAATATCTTGAGGAGCTGGTCCGACATGAAGGACTTGGAGATCTCGAAGGACTTACTCTATGCCCAAATTGCGGAACATCCGAAGGAGTGATGAGATGTCTGGAATGCTCAGGTAGTGCTTTACAATGCGCTCAATGTGTGGTCAAGGCGCATGAAAACCATCCTTTGCACAGGCTCGAGGTAAGCCTTGGAATTCTTTTTTTTTAGTTTCTATGATGACGGTGTAGAGATGCCCACCTCGTTGCGACCGGAATCACCGCCCATCGCACCCTATACACGCCTTACTGCCTCATCGGAACCATCAGCACCATCTATTATGCTATCGCACCTTCCGGCTCCCTCATTGCACTCTTCCTATTATTCCATCGCACCTTCCTGATCCCTCATTGCACTCTTCCTATTATTCCATCGCACCTTCCTGATCCCTCTACTCTTCCTACTGCCTCATTCCCTTGATATGCGACAGACTACCAGGCCTTTTACACATTATCTCTTACGTCGATCGCATATGACGTCATCCATCGGCACTCGGATAGCCCTTCCCATCAATACCAGTTGCTCGGAACCCTTCCCTATTCATCAAACTCTATCTCCTCATGGCTACAGTGCGTTCCACATGCTTCAGCAGCCCCGAATCCATGTTCCACATCAATAGCAACTCAGCTACACGTTCTACCGACCACCTCTGCACCATCGCACTGCACCCGGCCCATCGCGCCTCATTGTTATTCAGTTCTACCGAGGTTTCTCCGATGGTTTGATCGTTTCATCGCTCCCATCAACAAACGTGCCATCACCTTCCTTGACGATCCTTCTCAACTTCTTGATTGCTATACCTTATTTGTTCACACGACTGCTCCTTCGGCTTGCTTCCCGTTTGATCCTACCAGTTTCTACCCGAGTAGATTATTAAACTCCCTTTTTTGTAGCTATCTGCCATGCTATTCTCTTCCTGCTTTGTTCCTTTCCGTTCCGATTCTGTTCCGTCCATAGTCCGCCATTGTTTCAGACTTATCAACCCTCTTTCTTTCGTTCCTTTCCATGCGACTATCGGCTTTTCGGACCTAGTTTAGTTCTTAGTTGCTAGCTGCTATGCGACGACGTATATAGGCTTGTAGTAGTTACCTGAAAATGCAGACAAGTTCTCCCCCTCTTTACACTATCGTGCGACCGCCGTCCCTATCGACTCGACTCTATTGCTACTCATCTCTAAAGACTTTCTATCGACGCTACACTCTTTCTTTATTTCCTACCGACTCTATCCTCCTTCCAGAACCTATCTTCACTCTATTGGCTCTGTGTGACGAGCTAGTCTTCCGACCACTGAAGACTTTCCCATCGCTGTTATCTGCGACTATCGAGCGTCCTTGCTCGACGTCTATCCTTATAGAAGTCTCCTTCAGTTGTCCCCTCTACTTAAGACACTGATCTTCGTCCTCTAGTGGCGAACTCTAAGTTCTATCACTTCCGATAGCACCTTAGCACCCTTATCTTCAACGGCTTATGTCTGAAGCAATGGGACTGCAATAGTGGCTTCTTCCATCGCAAAACGTTATATGAGTTGGGCCTCGTCGTTCGCATAGGTCATCAAGGCCGACCCTGTCCTGTTCCACACACTCTCATTGAACCCTTCACCCTCATCGACATGAACGGAGTTCATCAAGTACATCTACAATACTGCGGCTGTAGTGAAGCTCAGGAACACTTTCGACAGATTCTACGCCACTCATGGTATCCAGCGTCGTTTGATCAACCTAAAATGGCCTTTACCTTCGACGTCCTCAATACATTCCAGAAGCTAACGCTCCAAGGGAAACTCAATCTATATGATTTCTATCATGGTATATTACAAAAGACGGATAACTGTGGGAGACTGAAACGTGTGGTAAGTCCAATATTATCCCCACCATAATTGCGCATACTCACGCAGGTCCAGCATCGGTATCATGAAATGTCACGATGTGTGAGGCAGTGGCGACATCTCAAGCTCTGCAAATGAGGTGGTAGCGCACATATTTCAGCTGGGATAGCAGCAACGCCTGAAGGCTCACTCACCATCGAATGTCCCGCATGCCCTCATCCTGGCCGCAATTCTCCAAATGCCCTAGAATTAGAGCAAGTCCCAAAAGAGAAGAGGTAAACTCATTCTTCCTGGAGTATGCTATACTAAATATGGTCTATAGATGGTTGAATACTCTCTACCTCGCGATTGATGCTAACTTCCACTTAAAGCTAAAGGCTAGGAACATCAATGACCCTGAGCTTGGCCCCAGTTGGGCATATTTCGTTGAGCAGGCTGCTTACAAAACACATGTGCGAAAATTTTTCGATGAGAAGGAGGTATGTCAACAATAATAACTGTGTAAATTGTATTCATTCGTTTCAAGATTCAAACCTGTGGCTCAACATTCCATGCCGTACACCAAGCGAACTCCAAGTTTTCTAAAGGATATGCAGTGACTGGTGTTGGTGCTGTAGTTTGTGCGCGTCACAATTTTGTTCAGGTTAATGGTGTTGGCGACTTACAACGGGGAGAACGGTATGTACTCCATCTGATTATCCCACAGACGATACTCATACTAGTACATATTGATACAGGCAATGCAATATCAATTACATTCTTTTATCGACACTGAAGCACGAGAAACACAGGATGCTTGCCCTCTCCTATGACGTTGTTTGTGCGTGGGAGAAACATGTCCAAGAAAGGTTTGACACACATTATGCGGCTTCTATGCGGCTTGATGACAGGACAGACATCGTATATCTAATTCTGAAGTTCCACCTCCCAGCCCACGGCACGTCTTGTCATACGAAATACTCATTCAATTTCAACAGATTCGTTGGTCGAACACACGGAGAGACGGTAGAACAAGAATGGTCTCACATTAATGGAGCCGTTCTGATGACATGAGAGATGGGCTCTGGTGCCCGACATGCTGCCCTGGACGACCACTGGGGCAGTTGGAACTGGAAGAAACTTATCGGTCTTGGTTTGTTCAAACTCTTCATCCATCGTGGTCGTTTATTGTTTCTGACCCGTTGTTAAGGAGACAGTTTGGGGAAAGGGTTTACCAAAGCATTTCTTATGAAATCGAAGCACCGAGAACTCGCAGAGAAATTTACGGCAACTTTTCCATCCTCGGTCATTTCTACTTGGCAAGCAATGGTAACCGCATGGGATGCTGACCATCGAAAGCCAGATCCGTACGCAGAACCAGAATCATGTAAGTGACAACCCTAGCTGCGAATTATGTCAACTAATTACATACTCTCAGCATTGAAACAGTCTGACATTCGGCGACTCCTCGCAGAAGAAGCTGAACAAGTCAAACAGGGAGTCTTCTTTCCACATAAAGTCATGGCCGCAGTTTTTGTTCGAATGGGAATGGAAATCGAGGAACAACAGTACGTATTACATCACATTATGTATCAGATAGAAGACTTGAACTTACCAGTGGTATTCATTGCAGACGGGTACTCCTCGCGCACATTAATCGCAAACGAGATCGTACTGCTGCAGAAAAGGTGACAATCCAAGAAAAGCGCAACAACATGAGATGTGAAATCGAGAAGTGGCGTGATATACAGAATGTGTACATGCCTGGCGTCGCTGCCATGCGAGGACTAGATCCGTTAGATTCAGAGGCTCGTGCTGAGGACCGCCCAGAGATGGCAAAACTTTTGCTACCATCAGCTATTCCGATATCACATCGGGGCTCGGCCTGTCTTGGGGGTATCATCGACAAAGAACGTCGACTTCGTTTGGCTCAGTTACACGATGCCTTAGTGGAACTTCGGCGATCTCGCTGTGTACAAAAAGGCATATGGACTCATTTCCGTCTACATGTTGCTGGTACAGGCCAAAAAACAATCACCCGAACACGTTCGATCATCAACAACATCGCGAACCGGGTCTCTCGTGCAGCAAGTCGTTACAATGCATCCCGGAGTGCGCTCCTTACCCTAGACCCGGAGGGTGAATGGACACAGAAATTTCTCATCCTTCACAGGGTGCATGACTCACTTATATGAAAGTTGAAAGTGTAAAAAAATGTTAATCACCAGTCTTTTTATTATAAGCCTTTTTATTATTATAAAATCATAAATAAGAATGTGAATAAAAGTTTAATCTCAGACTTTTAAGAGACTTTTTTCATGATTTTGTTTATGATTATATAATAATTATAAGGCTAATAATAAAAAGACTGGTGATTAGCATTTTTTTATCCTTTTAGCTTTGATATAAGTGGATTATGCACCCTGTGCTTATGGACAAAGACAATCGTGGCCCAGGGAAGGAAGCTGATGAGGAAGGTCTTGGAGATGGTGATTTCACGCCATCGTGGATATGGCTTGTCTCGCCCAACGTTCCTAACCAGCCCGTAAATACTGATATCACACCAGTGGAATCGGCCACAGAATTCAATGATGCCATGCGTTCCAAATGGGCTCGTACTGTTGCCTGTGCAGATCGATGGGAAGAAGAGTGCGACCTTATTCAAGTTGAAATGCAGCGTACCTTAGCCTTTTTACAGTGGAGGGTGAAGCTTTGGCAGAGTAGAGCTTCGGTGAGGGAAGAAACGGCTGATGCCGATATACAATGCAGTCTTGCAGCATATGCTGCAAGCCAAGCTAGTATTCATCAGGACCTTGCACTTTCGTTTGCCCAACAGTGGCATGCCGTCCTCACGCCCCACTCGATTGCACCTTCTTGGTGGGACCCGGCTGGATGCCTCATCAATAACTTTGACACCTCTACTCTTATGCAGTCGTCTCTTGGTCTTACATCGACATCCATTCTTTGCAGAAGTCAAGCATCCAACATCGCCAACGATGCTGACAACGACAGTGAAGATTCTAGAGAAAGTGATGACGAAAACGAGAATTATGGGAACCTAGACGATGGAAATAACAGTGAGGAGGATTTGGACGTAGACTAATCAATATACCATCTATACCGGCTTGTAATTTTGTGTCATTGATAATTCATCGTGTTCGCCAGTCATTTCACACTGTACTATGAGAACGTTCATGATTGTCAAATGCATGATCAATAACTTGAGTACGCAGGCAGATAGACAGATACTAAAGACTAAGATACGAGTCAGTCTAGATGTCAGTCACCTAATGCTACAAGTCTGATCTATTGTGTATTGCAAACCAGATCCAAGTCATCTTTGTTCGTTGTGGGGCAGTATTTCAAACGTGAGTACTTCATACTAGTAGTCTTCACCTCGTTCGACAATTATAATCTGGATCTACACTGTACATCATGCATCACCTACGGTCACTTCCAAGTTATAACTATTCGACTGATCAATCTACAGACATGAGAACCGTGACACGGTACAATATACTGTTCAATCTGAGTTAACAGTGTAGAAATCTTGAGCTCAATCATACCGTACATCACCTGTTACTATCCGACCGATCACTCATCCGAGGGCCGAGTCTATCAGATATTGTTGAGAACAAGAATGATTTCAGTATAATTTACTATATCAGAAATCTTCAGCTCAATAAATCACACAAGTCATCTCATAAATCGGCATTGTTATTTTATGAACAAACAAAAAAAAGCAACATCAATCAAATTTTAGAGAAGTGCTACACGATTATTTGCAAGCGCTTGATTGTAAGCATCGCGAGCATGAGACCAAACCCGATAAGATTTATATATGGCGCCAGGCACTCCGCTTACAAAACTGCCTGCTATCTGCCTGCGAATAGATAAGTTAGTAATTGCAGAAAGGCGAACTTGAATCAAATACTTACCAGTTTGAAAATATCCCAACATGCAAACCTCGAGTGACGACATACCATGTGCTTGGCCATTTATCATTTGTGGTAATGGGAGGATCAATGTAGGCCGCGGGGATTCGCACTACATCACCAGGTGCCGATATAGACGGAATATCACAACTACTGACAAGGGTCGTCTCTGACTCCGTAGGTGACATGATTTCTTCCAGATCTGTCAATAACAATTACACGTTTGATTGGCGAATTCAACTTTTTCGGATTGGAACGACACATACCATGCACATCCAGGTTCGTCAAGGAAAAGGTGATTTCATCGATCTCCTGACTGTCATGATCAAAAATGATAGGGGGGGATGAGGGCGTCAGAGGAGGGGCACGGTGATACGACCACCATTGATTCTAGCTTCGAAATTCACTAATATTCTATTATCAACCCTCGAAGAACATCGCTAAAACATCGCACTACACCTATCCTCGAGCAACATCGCTAAATATCGCACTACATGTTCGACACTTTGCCATAGCTTCAATCAATAGGACCTTCGATTATCATTATATCCCTTCTATTCCCCTCATCAGCCACTCCCACACTTCGAAACACCTTGAAATCACTTCGATACTCCACTATGACCAGCTTTAGTCCACTATGACCAGCTATACTCCACTATGATCAGTTTCGCTCCACCATGCACATGCTATATTTCATCTGTCATCACTTTTTAGTCATCTTTTCCTTCTAAAATCCCAATCTATTGTTCGCGATGCCGATTCGATCGATTTCCTTTTATAGTAATATGAACAATCCTTCATTTCGCACGGTCACCACACCTTCTACTTTAGGATATTATTTCTTTTATTGATTTTTCGAAGTATTTTCGCAGTCTAGACACAATATTTGACTGTCCCAATGTTCTCTTTTGTACTCTGTGACACCCCTATTTTCATTATCTCTACTAGCTTCGTTTTTAGATAGTTTCACACGATTTTTAGCTATATAAAGCCTGTAACAAGTCTACAAAAAAACAATTTAGTTCACCTCTCGTCCCTTCGATTCAATTTCTATCGCCCAAGTCTTACGATATTTTATCATGCGCTCTCGTCGTCGCCTTCGCTCAATTCTATCGTCTTCGCCATCGTCTTAGTATATCGTCATCGCCATCGCCTTCGTACATCGTATCGTCTTCGCTCAATTCTATCGCCTTCGTCTTCGTCTTTGTATATCGCCATCGCCATCGTCTTCATCTTCGCCCTATTACTTCGTACATCGTATCGTCTTCGTACCTCATCGCACTTCAGATCGTGGAGCATAGGTTGTTGATTGACTTCTATTGGATCACCTTGCAACCCCCACTAGACTTACTGTATCGACTATAGGCATATAGCTATCTCCTAGGTTGCCAGTAGGTTGGACATATCAACGGGGTGTCAGAGGAAGGGCAGGAGGAGAGGCAGAGAGCATGCGAAGGCCAACAGAGGAGTTAGTAGTAGTAGAGAGCGTTGATGTTGATGTAGATTGACAGGATGAAGATGATGAGTCGTTTATCACCCTATGATATGGTTGGCGAGTGGAAGATACCGGAGTGCGGGGCCTTGACACACGGTCGGTGTATGGCACTTCTAAAATAGTTGTGACGAGGAGCGTCAGGGAAGTAACTGAAACCTGAACTTCGTCTGAAGACGATGTTGAGCGCATCATCTGGCAGACGTCTACAGAGTTGTGAGTGAGCTCCTGGGCGTTGAGGAAAAGATAACTCACCGATGTATGAGTGGATTGTTTTGGTTGGGATGAAGTGCGCTTTAGCCGAACATCAGCGCGTGCTTGGCTGACAGGATTCACAAACTTCGAAAAAAGCAATAAAGTCGTTCTTAAGGCGGTGAGCCAAGACCACTTGAAAATATGAATAATCTCCTCGGTCTTGCAACCAAATAATTTCCTCGACTATGGTTTGGATTAAGACTGCCGAACAGACAACGTTCCTTAACACTCACTATCCGATATTCCTGAACGAACAGAACGCTGGGAAAACATCCCGGTTGTGGGGGAACTTCTACAAGGCTTGGTTCGAAAAGTTTCCGGAAGTCCCAACAGACGCAGACCTTCAGAAGGCTGCAGGAGATGTTGAAGTTGCATTGGCACATGCGAAGAAAGCTAGAAAGATTGTGAGTATACTCTTTGGTAGACGCAGGAATCTAGATATGCTGACCTTGTCATTCCAGACCCTTCGATACTGGTTCTTCAACAAAACGAGGGGTTGCGGTGGTGGCGCTGGCCGTGGGTCGTATACGACCTTGCGCTTGACCTCAGCCCCTGGTAAAAAGCTTGCACCAGTGCAGGCGTATGCAAAGTTCTATTATGAATCAAAAGTGAAATCAGAGGTGATATGTCGGTGGAAAACAGAAAATCATACCAGCATTCAGGAGACAGTTGAGGGGACAGAGTCTGATGCCGACGCCGATGATGAAGGCGTTATGCCTGATGACGATGACGATGCAAAGGATATACCGCTGGTTTTCAAGATGAAGGTGGCACGTATCTTGTGGGAGGGCGAAACTGAAGAGATAAAAGCCGATGTTGAAAAACGACGTAACGCTGAGGTCGGCCCTGTGGAGGAGGAGACTGATCGGCAAATTCAGCAAGCTAGATTAGAGGGGATGCAAAGGTGCGGTCAACTTTTGGTGACGCTTTTCCAAAAACTAACCTTCAGGTCATGGTTTTGTTTATAAGGAACATCAATGGCCTCAGCTCGTCTATGGATAACCTCACTAGGAATATTGAGAAGAAAACCGGTCTACATACGGTTGTCCTCATTGGCGGCCCTGTTCCCTCTCATGGCGGTCGAATTTCTTGTTGGTCGTAGGTTTTCTTGTATCTTATTTCTACAGATCATTCATACTAACGAAATTTTATTTAGCTTTGGTAATGGGTTAACTTATGGCGAAGAGGAAGACTTTGTCAATTTCCACGGGTCTTTTCAGGACAATGTCATGAAAAAGTTTGCGGAATGGGTCACAGCGGGTTTTCGTCAGTATTTTTCTTTTTGTATCACTTCTCTCTGACCTTACCAACCTTTTAGCTCCTAACGTGCGTTCTGCCCGAGCACTTAATGGCAGCAACATCTCCGAGGTTGCAGGTCCCACTGTCACATCTTCCACACCGACTCCTGTTGCAAATCCGACTACGTCTATTGATCCTCAAGCCTCTCCAGTTACAAGATTGATGAAGAAGACAACAAACAAGAAAAAGACACACCGTTATCGCTCTCAAATGCGTCAACGCGAGGAACCATTTATGCTCGAGTCCGATGACATACCGCCATCACCCCCAGCCAGTACCTTCCACGATCGCATTGGATTTTATACTCCAAGGACACAAGATTCCCCTGTTGTGGCCCATTCTGCAAACCCCCAACCTCCAACCAACTGCCCCACTAATGATGCACCGGCCACTGCGATCCCCAACACATCGTCTGCTGCAAACCCAATCCAACCATCTATTCCAACTGTAGCGACTGTGACTGTGCCTGCCGCAACCATACCTGCCGGAATTCCACCTGCTCAGGCTGTGACCCCCCCTGCCATGGCAACTGTGCCTGCCGCAACCCTGCCTATTGTTCCCCCACCTGCCGCAACCATACCTGCCGGAATTCCACCTGTTCAGGCTGTGATCCCCCCTGCCATGCCTCCTACACCGCCCGCTGTGAAGGTTAGGATTAACACATCGATCCTCCCAGATTGGCTATGCAAGGCGATCAAACCTTTGATCAAACTAGGCAGCGACGACTGGCACCTACTTCTTCAAGAGTTCCTTGAATTCGAGGCGTCTCTCGGCTTCATAACAGGAGTAAGTATCTATTTTTCCTTAATATGGTTACCTATCTAATAAATTACGCTACAGGCGAAAAAAATGTTACCTGTTGAGCGTGCCCCTCTCGAACTATCTGAATGGCAGTGGAAGTTGCGTCAAAATATTTCAAAGGTCCCTGTCATTGCCAACCCCATTTCTTTTCAGGAAGCCGTCCGCGACTGGTGGACTTCATTGCAACCACAGTGGAGAGGCCCTCTGCTCACAACCCGCCATATTCCTGATGACGCAGATTGGGGTGGCTTGCGAGTAGGTGGGCCCAGTGGAATTTTCCTAATTGTCATGTGTCTGAGCTGGTGGATCCCCATGGACGATAGCATGCAAGACGATGCTCATTTGACCACACTCATTCAAGATGTTACCTGGGTTCTTCAAAATTCGAAGGCGGCTACAAAATCAGGCAGCGTTCACTCGCATGATGTCCATGCTGGACAAGGCTCTCGTGGCATCAAGCGCCTTTCCTCCTCCGTTACTGGGAAAGAACCCAACCAGCACAAACGTGGCCGCAAAGAAATCATCGACACTTCTTGAACTTTCGCTACCTTGAATCGAAATTCTTTCTTTTTCATGTCTGTCATATGAGTCATTGGTTTCTTATAGTGAACTGCGTAATAAATGTCTTCTTGCCTGATTGATTTCAGAAACATCCCAAGTGTGATGAAAATTACAATTGCACTGGGTGGCGCGCGCCAAGATTTTTTTGAAATAATTCTACAGCCTACTAAACAGGTATAATATTTAATAAGTAGGTGGAAGTAAGGAGCCATGGATGGAATGAAGCGCAGCGATGAGCAGTGGAGAGGGGAGGGCGCCAGGGGGGAAGTATTTACCGGATTTGGGGAAAAGAAGCACCTGGGCGGGACAATGAGCAAGGCGGTCGGATGGGGACGCGTCGACGGGAATGTTCCCACAGTCGCTCCCATTGACGAATTGGGAAGGCGTCGGTGAGCGTCCTGTATAGGGTTCTAGGAATGAAAGAAGCGCAATATATATTTTGATGGGGACCGAAACACTGGAACCCAGAATAATGGCCCCATCGGCCCCCTAGGTACATTAGATTACTTGTCAATACATTGTCTGACAATTTTTCTCAGCGCATTGTCTGAAAATCTTGTCATTTTGTTGCCATGATAATTCACACACTGATTTTTGCCATTTGTCACTATATTGTCGGACAACATGGGTTACTACATGTGTCGATGGACTCATTTAATCTTATTGCTATATAGTCGCTCCTCCTCCATTCCAAGGATTCAGGGGATGCTTTCTCACCAAAGCTTCTTTGGACATGTGGATCAGTTATGCTATACTGACCGTAGTAGAATCTGGTGAGCACAGTTTGCTTCTATCCTTAGTGCCCTAATTCACTTTAAGTGCTCTAATTACTCGGACTCGGATTTCACACAAGTCAACCTGAGCCTCGAAAATACATATGTGCATCACCCGTTGATACGACCACCATTGATTCTAGCTTCGAAATTCACTAATATTCTATTATCAACCCTCGAAGAATATCGCTAAAACATCGCACTACACCCATCCTCGAGCAACATCGCTAAATATCGCACTACATGTTCGACACTTCGCCCTAGCTTCGAACACCAGGACCTTCGATAATCATTATATCCCTTCTATTCCCCTCATCAGCCGCTCCCGCACTTCGAAACACCTTGAAATCACTTCGATACTCCACTATGACCAGCTTTACTCCACTATGATCAGTTTCGCTCCACCATGCACATGCTATATTTCGTCTGTCATCACTTTTTAGTCATCTTTTCCTTCTAAAGTCCCAATCTATTGTTCGCGATGCCGATTCGATCGATTTCCTTTCATAGTAATATGAACAATCCTTCATTTCGCACGGTCACAACACCTTCTACTTTAGGATATTATTTCTTTTATTGATTTTTCGAAGTATTTTCGCAGTCTAGACACAATATTTGACTGTCCCAATGTTCTCTTTTGTACTCTGTGACACCCCTATCTTCATTATCTCTACTAGCTTCGTTTTTAGATAGTTTCACACGATTTTTAGCTATATAAAGCCTGTAACAAGTTCACAAAAGAACAATTTAGTTCACCTCTCGCCCTTTCGATTCAATTTCTATTGCCCAAGTCTTACGATATTTTATCGTGCGCTCTCGTCGTCGTCTTCGCTCAATTCTATCGTCTTCGCTCAATTACATCGTCTTCGCTAAATTCTATCGCCTTCGCCATTGTTTTAGTATATCGCCATCGCCATCGTCTTCGTTCAATTACATCGTCATCGCCCAATTCTATCGCCATCGCCATCGCCTTCATATATCGTCTTCGTTATCGCCATCATCTTTGTCTTCGTCTTCGCCCTATTACTTTGTATATCGTATCATCTTCGTACCCCATCGCACCCCATCGCACTTCAGATCGTGGAGCATAGGTTGTTGATTGACTTCTATTGGATCACCTTGCAACCCCCACTGGACTTACTGTATCGACTATAGGCGTATAGCTATCTCCTAGGTTTAGTGTTGCCACGGCTCGGCTAAATGTCCGAGCCACCGGTCTGTAGAAAATCGCATAAATCAGATAAAATCATGAAAATATTTATAGCATGGTTTCTAATTATAAATCGGCCCTCTAAATATTTTAATGATTTTACGTAATTTATTCGATTTTCTACAGACCGGTGGCTCGGACATTTAGCCGAGCCATGGCAACACTACCTAGGTTGCCAGTAGGTTGGACATATCACCGTCACATTCGACTCGAATCGGGTGTGAAACTGAAAATATTCTCACAAATGGAATTGCAACAGTATTCTTAAAACACGAGTTAGTAGCACTTGTCGAAATTAAAGTACAAATCCCATTTTTCACACTTAAACTCGAATTAGTGCACTGAAAAGTCAAAATTAGCGCACTTAAAGTCAAAATTGGTGCCCTTAAAGGTGAATTAGTGTACTTAAAATCCAATCAGTGCGTACGCATAGGTGGTAAAACTCAGGTTCCCAAGTTTCTCATTGTATTTTCACTTGTGCAACTCACACAAATGTGAGTCGCACTCGATTCGAGTCGATTCGAGTCGGATGTGACAGGTGATGCACATATGTATTTTCGAGGCTCAGGTTGACTTGTGTGAATAGTGTTGTCCCGGCCCGGCTTCAGAGGGCTCCGGCTTTCTAGAATCACAAGCCAGGCCGAGCTTAACGGCTTTGGCTTGGCTCTGGCTTGGCCTGGCCTAAGCCGGGGCTTTTTATGTCTTACGAAAAAACTTTGTATACATGTAATAAATGTCTTATAATACACTGCATGAAAGAAGATATAGATATCTAAGTGACCGTCTTTTCCTGCAAAACCTCACGAAACACTTCATGGGCCTCATGGGACTCCGGAGTGCCATCTGCATTCAAAGACTGCCAGTGGGCAATCAAAGAATTAGCAAATGCAGTGCCATCCTCGTTGTCTGACGCAATGCATTAACAAGGGCACGAGAGAGATAGGACAAGCAACAGACCTGAAGAGTGGTGAAAATATCAGGTTGAAGTTTAGATGTATACGCATAAGGGGAATACTAGCTAGAGCTCGAGCTTGAGCTTCCGCCGTCCAGAGACTCGATCGAGGACAGACTTCCTGAAGAGGGAGAAGGAGATAAAGGAACAAGCAGGAGGACATTTGAGCACGTCGCATCTGTCTAGACTGAATTTCTTGTGGAAAGTGATGTTCTTCGTGTTGTGCGTTCATATGATGAAAGAAGTCTTCGCGGTACTTCCACTGGAGGGATCGTAGCAATCGTGACTCGTCACTAGGTAATGATTGTATATCAGTGCCAGCTTGATAAATATTCACGATTGAACGACATACCTGATGACAAGACATGGATTGCATTTTGTAGCAGACATCTGGGACCTTGGACCTTCACCTCTGGAGAAAGAGGCCAGTGGATAAGAGATTTGGATGCGAACGGTCGATGATAGTCGTAAGTCGTGAATCAGCAATTGAGTAGAAGGGAGGAAGGATGAAGGGGGGTCTAGGGATGATTGGTGGACTGGTGCTGAAAATCTTTGCGAGTGCTCAGCACCGGCAAAGAAAACGCTAGGAAGTTGAAGAGGCCAGTAGCGAAGTGGCACTGACTTGGAGGACTTGACACGCATCGCTAGGAAAGTCGTGAATCAGCAATTGAGTAGAAGGGAGGAAGGATGAAGGGGGGTCCAGGGATGATTGGTAGACTGGTGCTGAAAATCTTTGCAAGTGCTCAGCACCGGCAAAGAAAATGCTACATCAGGAAACCTGACCGGTTATATGGAGCGCTATGGGTCGTCCTATATTAGTATAGTCGGCATAACAACATGCCAAATCTAGATAGTTCCATAGTTTCACGGCATGCCTCTATAAGACTATAGATTCGCGTGAC
>QLOR01001546.1:308-32021 GCA_003313825.1 Sarcodon aspratus
CATTCTTGATTCCCTGTCTTGAAGTCGGAACGCTGAGCGTGGCGAAGGGCGCAACTTCTTACAAGTTGAAGCCGAGTTCCGTTTGTCCCCCTTGGAATTCCACCGGACTTCCCTAGTCGGTAAGTTGGGTCTTGACAGTCTGCCAAGTCTTCACAACACTGCCAGTTACTGATGCAATGCGAGCCCCATCGGTTGAGACCGCAGTTTTATTTCCCTGGTATTTGAATATCAACACATTAGGATCTTTGGCGGGATCAGTCTTGCTGCGACGGTCTAGGCTTTGAAGCAACTCGGGACTGAGTCGAGCCTTTCGGAAGGAGCGGTCTAGCCTGTTTTTCTGTTTTGGTCTCGAAGTGTTGGTCGTTTTGGTGAGATCATGAATTACAAATGTCGAAGCCTGGGTTGCATACATGAGCCTATCTTGACCCAGAAATCGAACCGACTCGACCCAACCATCCGTCGTAATTGTTTGGAAAACATCACCGGTGCGGACGTTGAAGATGTTCACTTCATGGAGTGATCCTGAAGCAACGAATGATGAATCTGGGGAGCATGCAACAGAAAACACTCCTTCATATCCAGAAAATGTCTTCATACATCTCTTCTCAGTAATGTCCCACACCTTCACCGTCCTATCCCAAGATCCAGATATGACTTCATTCCTAGTAGATGACCAGCAAACGCTCGCGACCAAACCTGAATGACCCTCCAAAATGCATCGGCAATCTGGCTTGGATATGTTCCAAATTCGAACGGTATGGTCTTGTGAACAAGATGCAATCATGGTCCCGCATGGCGAGAATGCAACCGATTCGACGACGTCAGTATGTCCCTCTAAACTACTAACAAGGCCACCAGTTTGTAAATCCCACACGTCTATTATGCCATTGTCACGTCCAGTCGCAAGGAGTGTGCCGCCAGGGGAGAAGGAAAGAGCCCAATATGTAGCAGTCTCGTCTGATGTGAATCTAGCTCGACGGTGTCCTGTCAATGTTTCAAAGACTTCCACACAGCCTACTTCGCCGACTGCAATGAGATCCTCCTTATGGGAGAATGTTATATCGAACACAGCCTTGTGCGTTGGAATTGATCTCATGGATGCGTCCCACAAGTCTTCAATTGCATTCAACATCTTCACTCCGGTAGATATTTGGTCCTCGTATAATACTCGGACGAGAGACGATCCTGGAGACCAAGGCAACGCGGAATGGTATATATGACGGGCGGAGGATTCAATGGCATCGAAGAACCGTAGGATGAACCGTTCACCGTCTTTCATGATGTTCAGTAGATCCGTGTCTGGTGAATGAACCTGGAAAAAGGTGTTCTATTAAGAAAGTAAACAACAATGCGTCCACACTCACACGGACAAACCAGTCTTCCACATGTCGCAGGGAATAAACTGCACAACGCACATCCCCTACAATGCTGAGCACCTCCAACCATGATAACAGGTGATGCTTGAAGAAATATTCCACCAGCTCAATTGCATGTCCAACGTCGTCGCCGTCACTGGAAGCGAACCGAAGATGATTGGCCCAGGATCTGCATGCATACTCCAACCCACTGCCAATATACTTCTCTCGACGCGCATCAAGATCACCGACGTCCTCATTCATAGCGTAAGGGGGTAAGTCGCATATATTCTTCTTCAATGATTCATTCATCAATCTTAGACAGTATGTCCCAAGTTTCATGTGTAAAGCGGATGATTCAATGTAAAACCGTCTGTCTGTGCATCATCTCGGGTTAGTAAGAAAATCTGCAAACGACTTGTGGCAGATGCGTAGAGGCCATGTATCCGAATCCGGAATGATAAGAACAGAATGGAGCCAACGGATGCTGCTCTTAACTCTCCCCTGTGGTATGTCCAGTATTTTCGCAAGGTCGGTACATGATAGGGGTCTGAACACCGACACTATGGACCCGACAACAAGTCGCAATAGGTCAAAGAACTTGGCGTCAAGGACATCAACATCTGGAAAGCTCCGGAGGAAGACCTGCAGATATGTGTTGTCGACCCCCGACCTCCCTTCACGAACAGTGGAGTATCCATCCATAATGATCGCCTTCAGCTGGTCTTGTGGATCAAGATGACGGTCCCCGACAAGTCTGGCAAAAATGGACACCAAGATGAAAAGCCCAGAACATCGCCTGACTAAGAATGCAATATCGTCATCAGTAGGCCATGGATCTGTCAAATCACAATGGCTCCTCTCTTTTGCAATCTCTGATAGACGTGTCCGAAGATAGAGCTCAATGTCTTGATCAACGGATGAGCGATCGACGTCATGGAGCACGAATACTTCTGTATGTGGTTGTAACACCGGGAGTCGGAATCCAGATCGAATTGGTGGTTCAGGCCTGCCAGTAATGAAGAACTTGACAGATGGTATTGCGTCAATGTGTCGCGCCAGGAGGGAAAGGATTGCGGAAGCTGGTTCGTTATCTTCACACTCATCCAGAGCATCTATGACGATGGTCGTAGACAACTTTGTGGACTTTAGCGGTCGCACAAGCAGATTCTCGAGCTGGATTGCTAAGGACTCGTCAGTTGCATATGGGCACGAGCTCATAACATTGATGAGCGCCTCTTGGAATTGTGGGTATTGATATGCGAGGTCGACCGCAAGGGTCGGGAAGATTAAGTAAATGTCGCGCCTATCTGGATAATCGCGAGAGCAAAAGAAAGTAGCTCCGAGTCGTCCACCTGCAGCAGACCGTGCTGCAAATGTTTGAGCAATTGTTGATTTGCCGGTGCCAGCCATCCCATTCAACCAGTATACACGCTTGTCCGTGAAATCGACTTCCCACTTTTCAATACGCGCCAACTCTGCTTTTCGTGTCTCTGCTAGGCATGTCCGATGATGTTCAGAGAGATATCCAGCGTTTTTAGCTCGTCGTAGCTTGTTCAGTAAGGAAACGTCTACTTCATGTGAGATCAGATGCAGAGAAAACTAATGGTCATGGACATACCGTAAGTTCCCTATAAAGTACCATTTAGCGATCATTCACTCGCCTCAATAATTACAAACATACCTTCACCTCGATCGTTATATTACTAGTATTATGCTGATCTCCCCCAACGGCATTAAAGGCCCCATGACTAGCGTCAACATGAGAGGCTCCTTTGAAGAACTCAGAATGAGGATTCTGTTGAGAAAGTGCCGGCGGTGTATCTTGGCTTAGTGGCTGAGATGATGACGAAGCTGTGGTCCGTTCAATTAGAATGTCGCATAGACTGTCTGGGAATTCCGCTCACCCTCAAGTGCTGTAGTCCTACTTGGGCTTGCCTGAATCAGATGGGGCGCGGAGGAGACATGGGTTGGAATCCGGTCAGATTGTAATTCTAAGGACGAGGTTTCTGCAGTGTGGTGTAATGGATCCATTTGAAACGGATAGCGACGGGGGAGAATGAGGGATCAGAACCACAAGATAAGACCACATTGACTTGCTGGGCACGCACCAATATATATACTGAGTCTAGCGCCGTCTCCTTGAACAGGAAGTGAAGTCGCACGAACAAGTTGTAATTTGTATGGGCGGCCTGGGGTAGGATTAAGCGACGAGATCACCTAGTACTCGATGGCGACAATCAAGATAATCAATAATTAATAAAGTGGCAGCTGGGGACTCAAGTTGAATGGCAGCGTCGCCTGACTAGAAGATGGCACCGCGGTGACAGCGGGGATAAGTACTTGCGGCTATACTTACCGCACTCTACTACCATCAAGTATGTCAAAAACAATACAACAAAATAAAAGCGTGGACATTCCAATCAGCACTAAACATCACTTGAATTCTAATCTTACTGGCACAAGAGTAATATCGGACACCACCAGCTACAAGGTTCTGCATAATGCCTTCCCCCCGCTCACCTGGGCATACATAGCAACAACTCCATCGGAACCGCAAGCCTGAGAAGAGACACAAGAAGTATTCCACTCATGAACTCTTTCTCTTGCTCCGAGTCCGCCACTTCCGCGTCTGTCACTCGAGGATCGGCCGGTTCTTGATTAACTCTATAAAATAAGTTCACGCTATTACTAAAACGAAAATTAGACAACGTATAACCAAAATAGTTTTGAGATATCATAGACCGCGTTATGTTACTTACTAGACAAGTCCACCGCAGAAACCTCCCTATCAGCAAGAACACGAACGAGAGCCTTGCACGTTCTGCATCTGCACTGAATATGTCACGACCAATTTCATACATAAGCATCAGTAAGATTACCATTTGTGTACTAATAGCGTGGGCCAAAAGAAGGCATGCAGGAAGAGCGGGGGTCCCAGCAATATAGAGGATCGCGAAAGGAACACCGAGGTCTGGTATACAGGCGTTGATAGAAATAAAGGTAAGCCAAGTCATCAGAAGTCTGTGTACATATCCTCGATTACTGTCGTAGAGGATAGCCTCTCATTCTTGTTGCTCTTCGACGGTTTAACCTCCGCTTCATCCGGCAGATCAAAGTCCAGAAACACATATCTACCGTTGTTTGGGAAATGTGCTACGGCCAGTTGATCTGCGGGCATACCCCTCTGCGGGACGATCGGGGAACTTGATGAGACCTAAATGCAATCCAATATAAAAGAAGTTTTTTTAACCTCTTATTTCTCCCTCTCTTTTCTTTTCGTTTTCTCCCACTTCTCCTCCTTGGCGTCTTCCTTATCATGAACATCAGCATGTTTCATCCTACCGATCTCCTTCGTTATAAATCGTCTTCCTTGTGACCCCGAGGCCCCGACCCCGCTGCAGCCCCCCGGCCCCGAGCATTTTATTTTTTGCTTGGACAAATGAGAGTCGACAGATAAATCTGACGTCGAAGGAAGATCATGATTCACTCTCTTGAGAGCAGCAAATTTGTCGTCATCTGGCTCTTCTATCAATGTTACTAGAAGCAGGTGGATTCAGGTGGTCGACGAGCTTCGTGTAATGAGACGACAGGATGTTCTAGTATTTGGTTGCACTAGATATTTTGTGTAGGTGAGATCGCGATGTTAAAAAAAAGCATATTGATATGCGCAATAGAATCTCCTCGACCTTCCTCACCACTGTCATGCCCTATATCAGTATCATCTTGACTTCCAGTGTCCAAACGTGATTGCTCGTCGTCTTCCTCACCCACAGCATTTTCCCCGACGGATACACCCTAATGAGCATTCTTCTGTCTTTGTTCAAGAGCCTGATTTCGGAGTTCCTAGCATACACTTACCCTCATCTTTCATTAAAGGTGCGTTTTAACAAAGCCCCAAAGAACATCCAATTTCCTGTCCAGCCTACGTTAGCATAGTGCTGTTCAAGGGATTTCAGATTGACGATTGCTTCTCCAGGGGAAACATAGAAAGGATCTTTGAGCTGAGACGAGCCAGATCGGAACGGACACAGCAGAGAATAGGAGGGTCTGTCGAGATTTGGGAAGACTCGGATGTGGCAGGAGAAGGCGAGAGTACGGCTGAATGTGAAATACGGTTAGCCTCATGAAGAACTGCGATTGCTTTCCGGGTTTTGTGTTGCAAGGTCTTGGTTTTTCAGGCATACGGGGGTTGAGACGGACACGGTGAGCCATGTTCATTTGAACAAAATGTAGAGAGATGAGAACTCCCGATCAGGTCGATGCCACCCCCGATCGAACTAATAAACTCGGGTTCAAATCAAACCTTCAAGTTTGCGATGGACGACTGATCTCATCCTACTCTCCTACAAAGTTCTACCAGGTCGAACTCGCGACGATGCCAATAACAGCGCGGCCCACTTAAGGAATATCTATCTCCCAAGCTTGGAGCACGCCCGCTTTTTAGTCGCTTTCAATGGTATCGGGGGCTGTTACGGACTTGTGCGTTGGTCTTTGTCTTCATCACCCATTCACGCCCTGGGAACACATCACCATTAAAATATGTACGTCTTGTCCTAAATCTTTCACCTGGAATTAATTGTGTGAGTTGATATGCTGGCCGATCGCGGGTTCCTTGAAATTAAACCTTGCTGCTAGACGCCAATACGCTGATGGACCGATTCCATCCTACTCTCCCCCCCTCGTGGACCCGGATTTGTTCGTTTGGTTTGGTCTTCATCGATTCATCACCCATTCACACCGCTGGGAACACAACACCATTAAAATATGTACGTCTTGTTCCAAATCCTTCGCCCAAAATTAATTGTGTGAGCTGATATGCTGATATCATATGCTAGATCCTCTCGCCGGGTATCTTTTTCTGGATTTCCGAAGATTTGCATTGTCTGGTATTCTCCGACAAACGTCCATGTATCCAGGATAAAATTTGGGCACAGCACATCCGTAACAAGAAGCAATCTGGCAGAGGCGAAGACATCCGAATTCCGACAGTAATACGCGACTTGTGATCTAGCATGTATATCCAGGCATTCCGTTTGTAACCTTTTTTTTCCAACATCAATGCCGCTTCCCCCTGAGGCCAACGTCTTGCAGCCGCAACTCTAAAAAAATTCGAACGCTTGCGAACTATTCCTAGATCACATCATTATTTGAATCTTTGAACCTTTTATAGACCTTGCCTTCGGTCATGGTGGCGATCATATGTCTGCTTTTCTTCTTCTGTAGGCGCTAATTATTTGGGGTTTAGGAACCAAATCAAGGACTGTGTCTGAGATTGGATGGCCGATTGGACTTTATGACACTACTGGTAGCCGAGATGTAAAGCTTTCCGTTGTAGGATTGAATCCATCTGCATTACGTCCTGCAATGTTGCCACCCTAGTAGTTTCAGTGTGTCGCCCAAACCCTTCTAGAGATTTATCCCGCCATAACCAGCTCTGCAGCCAGTAACATCAAGCTGCCAACGTAACATTCCACATATTTTGTGCAGAAGAATTTGACGACTCGTTCCTAGGAATATTTCACACATTTGAACAACATGTTCTCAATTATCTAATAAGCTGTTTACCGTCTGGTCCAAGCCCATCACCAGACTTCTCGACATATTTCGTGACTGGTGTACAGCATGGAGGAAACAACCGGCGCTTCGCTGACTTTGGCCACCTTTACCTGTTGCTCCATCTCCGTTCCAGAGCCAATTCTGATTCGGTGAAGGATTCCAATGAAAAATAAGGGAGAGACACTCTTCGAAGATGAAGACGATTGCTTTCTTCTCCCCTTCTTTCGTAACTTGAGGAATGGTCATCTGAGCGGTGCCTTCCGTTCTTTCTGCATTCGCATTCCCCACTGTGTTCCGAAATTGTCCTTGCCTTTGGTTTTGATCTGAATCGGCCACGTCAATATTAGCAGAATTTCTATATGCGAGAACATTGAACCAGTGCAGGTGTCGGTCGAGTGAATATAGGAATGGAGTTGCGTAAACCTTTAGAGACAACGACGTGTTAATTGTTTGGTATGCTTTGTCCGGAAGCGCTTTGTGTAGATTTCTGCCTAGTTTGAATTAGAGAATAATGGGTAGTGTGTCGTAAAGCGGAATAAGGAAGTACTATCGCTGTCTGCAACACCAAGATTTTCTTCGTCACAATCTGCAGTCTTATTTAACTAATCCCAAGCACTATTGAGGATATCCGCATTTCGAGAAGTAAAGATGTTACGCAATTATCTTTCTTCGAAATTCTAGCTAGACATGTCAGCACGGCGATTCTCAGGCTGTACGTTGGAAAAGACAACACTGCATACCTTCTTAAGGATTGGGGAGAATTTCTCGATACAGTTTTCTTTTTGAATTCTGTGCGCCGCGTCCACTAATGTATCTGCGGCGAAGGTGATTCAGCGAGCGGCTAAAGCAAGCGTCTGAAAAAGTTTAATGATTCGCAGCCTATCTACAGACAAAATAGCGTCAAGTCATCGAGCTCCAAGTATAGTACGTTGACATGAATGGGACGGACAACCTTGCGAGTGGTAGTAGCACCCCCCAAGAGACGACAGTTCAAGTCGATTCCTGGCAGTTCTACTAATTGGAGAAATCCCAAGGCGACGGTCGTATTGGGAAAGTGAGGTCGAAATAGATCTTGGATAAAAGATTTCAATTGCGCAATGGGGTGTTTTGATACGTTGACATGTTGAGTCTAGAGATGACGACCACCACAAAATGAAAGATTTTGAAGGAAGATGGTGAGTCCGCGCCGGCAGCGAGAGTCAATCTCTTCAGTCACGTCGTTGAAGGACAAAGTTAGTTATCAGCAGAGGTGCAGATAGTCGAGTTTGACGAGTCTCGAACAGTAGATAAATCTTTTCGACAAAGGAGTACTCTATAGCATAAAAATTATACAAATCTACTGTATAGAACGTATCAATGGGATATATAAGAAAATACTACTCAACAAGTAACGGACGTCGAGTTGGTCATTACTGCACATCTGCAATATCTACAATCGGAACTCGTCCGCTAACAGATCCTAAAACGACCTTTTTTCCATAAGAATCACCTGTGTATCTCATATCAGGTGGTACCCAAAGGACTCGTCTCTCCTGCTCGTCTAGAATCCACACTCTCCTCTCTCGGTAATGATAGAAACGCGTAGGTATGGATTGCTGAGCGTCATGTAAGGGGAGAAACATCATTGGAAGCGACGAGTGATAATCCTTGTCGTCATCGGTAGTAGACTGATTGGGGGATATGCTCCATCTCATCGTCTCATCATCGCTTTCCAGGATGATGGTACTACCATCACCACCAAATGCAACCTTGTAGAAGGATCTACCAACTTCCATGGATGCAAGACATTTCCCAGTTGCTATCTCCCACAAGTCGACGTGCATGGAAGTTCGATCAAGCAGATATAATGGATGTCTGAGAGACACCAGTCGATTACAATTTGGGGAGAACCCGAGGCTAAAGTAGACATAGCGAACGCCGGGTTCAGGTGTTTCGAAGGTCGAAATGAGATTGTGGGTCCGAGTATCCCAGATTCGTATTTTGCGATCGGATGAGCCAGATGCGAGAAGTGTCGAGTCCTGCGATAATGTCACCGAATCGACATTATCGGGGTGACTGAATGTATGCAAGCACCGACCCGTCGTTGGTTCCCACAGCTTGGCAGTGTGATCATCGGACCCCGAGACTACAAGCCGTCCATCCCCCGAAAAAGCGACGCTCCACACAGATTTGTGATGACTGGCCATGTCATGATTTGGGCTTGGACCGTCTGTCTGCCAAATCTTCACAACACTGCCAGTATCTGATGCAATGCGAGTCCCGTCGGTTGAGATCGCAGGTCTATATCCCTGGTATTTGAACATTGACACATTGGGGTCTTTGGCGGGATCAGTCTTGCTGAGACGGTCTCGGCTTTGAGGCAACTCGAGCCTGAGTCGAGCCTTTCGGAAACAGCGGTCTAGCCAGTTTTTCGATTTTGATCTCGGAGGGTTGGTCGTTTCGGTGAGATCGCAAATTACAAATGTCGAAGCCTGGGTTGCATACATGAGCCTATCTTGACCCATAAATCGAACCGACTCGACCCAATCATCCGTCGGAATTGTTTGGAAAACATCACCGGTGCAGACATTGAAGATTTTCACTTTACAGAGTGATCCTGAAGCAACGAATGATGAATCTGGTGAGCATGCAACAGAAAACACTCCAGCTTCACATCCAGAAAATATCTTCATACATCTCTTCTCAGTAATGTCCCACACCCTCACCGTCCCGTCCTGAGATCCGGATATGACTTCATTCCCAGTAGATGACCAGCAAACGCTCGCGACGAAATCTGAATGACCCTCCAAAATGCATCGGCAATCTTGCCCGGATACGTTCCAAATTCGAACAGTATGGTCTTGTGAACAAGATGAAACCATGGTCCCGCATGGCGAGAATGCAACCGATTTGACGACATCAGTATGTCCCTCTAAACCACTAACAAGGCCACCAGTTTGTAAATCCCACATGTTGATTACGCCATTGTCACGCCCAGTCGCAAGGAGTGTGCCATCAGGGGAGAAGGCAAGAGCCCAATATTCGGCAGTCTCATCTGATGTGAATCTAGCTCGACGGTGTCCTGTCAACATTTCAAAGACCTCCACACAGCCTGATTCGCCGACTGCAATGAGATCTTCCTTATGGGAGAATGCTATATGGTACACAACCCCATGTGTTGGAATTGATCTCGTAGATGCGTCCCACAAGTCATCGATTGCATTCAACATCTTCACTCCTGTAGATATTTGGTCCTCGTATAACACTCGGATGAGAGAGGATCGTGGAGACCAGGGCAACGCGGAATGGTATATATGACGGGCGGAGGCTTCAATGACATCGAAGAACCGTAGGATGAACCGTTCGCTATCTTTCATGATATCCAGTAGATCCGTGTCCGGTGAATGAACCTGGAAACAGGTGTTCAATCAAGAAAGTAAACAACAATGCGTCCACACTCACACGGACAAACCAGTCTTCCACATCTCGCAGGGAATAAACTGCACAACGCACATCCCCTACAATGCTGAGCACCTCCAACCATGATAACAGGTGATGCTTGAAGAAATCTTCCACCAGCTCGATAGCGTTTCCAACGTCGTCGCTGTCACTGGAAGCCAACCGAAGATGATTGGCCCAGGATCTGCATGCATACTCCAACCCACTGCCAATACACTTCTCTCGACGTGCATCAGGATCATCGATGTCCTCATTCACAGCGTAAGGGGGTAAGTCGCATATATTCTTCTTCAACGACCCATTCATCAATCTCAGACAGTATGTCCCAAGTTTCATGTGTAAGGCGGATGATTCAATGTAGAATCGTCTGTCTGTGCATCGTCTCGGGTTAATAAGAAAATCTGCAAACGACTTGTGGCAGATGCGTAGAGGCCATGTATCGGAATCCGGAATAATAACAACAGAATGGAGCCAACGGATGCTGCTCTTAACTCTCCCCTGTGGTATGTCCAGTATTTTCGCAAGGTCTACACATGATAGGGGTCTGAGCACGGACACGATGGACCCAACGACAAGTCGCAATAGGTCAAAGAACTTGGCATCAAGGACATCAACATCTGGAAAGCTCCGGAGGAACACCTGCAGATATGTGTCATCGACCCCCGATCTCCCTTCATGAACAGTGGAGTATCCATCCATAATGATCGCCTTCAGCTGGTCTTGTGGATCAAGATGACGATCCCCGACAAGTCTGGCAAAAATGGACGCCACGATGAAAAGCCCAGAACATCGGTTGACTAAGAAAGCGATGTCGTCATCGGTAGGCCATGGATCTGTCAAATCACAATGGCTCCTCTCTTTTGCAATCTCTGATAGACGTGTCCGAAGATAGAGCTCAATGTCTTGATCAACGGATGAGCGATCGACGTCGTGGAGCACGAACACTTCTGTATGTGGTTGTAACACCGGGAGGCGGAATCCAGATCGAATTGGTGGTTCAGGCCTGCCAGTAATGAAGAACTTGACAGATGGTATTGCGTCAATGTGTCGCGCCAGGAGGGAAAGGATTGCGGAAGCTGGTTCGTCATCTTCACACTCATCTAGAGCATCTATAACGATGGTCGTAGATAACTTTGTGGACTTGAGTGGTTGTATAAGGAGAGTGTCGAGTTGAATTGCTAGCGACTCTTCAGCTGCATCTGGGCACAAGATTAAAACCTCGGTGAGAGCGTCTAAAAATTGTGGGTACTGGCGTGCGAGTCCGAATGCGAGGGTTGGGAAGATTAAGTGAATGTCGCGCCTATCCGGATAATCGCGAGAGCAAAAGAAACTAGCTCCGAGTCGTCCACCTGCAGCAGACCGTTCTGCAAATGTTTGAGCAATTGTTGATTTGCCGGTGCCAGCCATCCCATTCAACCAGTATACACGCTTGTCCGTAAAATCGACCTCCCACTTTTGAATACGCGCCAATTCTGCCTTTCGTGTCTCTGCTAGGCATGTCCGATGGAGTTCAGAGAGATATCCAGCGTTTTTAGCTCGTCGTAGCTTCTTTAGTGAGGAAACGTCTGCTTCATGTGAGATCAGATGCAGAGGAAATTAATGGCTATGGACATACTGTTTTTCTATAAAGTACCATTAGCCATCATTCACTCGCTTCAATAATTACAAACATACCTTCAAGTTCGCCTCGATCATTGTGATATTATACTGATCTCTCCCAACGGCGCTAAAGGTCCCATGGCTAGCGTCGACATGAGAGGCTCCCTTGAAGAATTCAGAATGAGGACTCCGTTGAGAAAGGTTGGGCAGTGAATCTTGGTTCGGTGACTGAGATGATGACGAAGCTGTGGTGTGTTCAATTAGAATGTCGCATAGACTGTCTGGGGATGCCCCTCACCCTCATGTGCTGTAGTCCTGCTCGGGCTTGCCTGAATCCTATGTACCGCAGAGGCGACATGGGTTGGAATCCGGTCAGATTGTGATTCTGATGACGAGTTGTCTGTAGTTTGGTGTAATGGATCCATTTGAAACGGATAGCGACGGGGGAGAATGAGGGATCAGAACGACAAGATAAGACCACATTGACTTGCTGGCATACACCGACTCGTATGTATACTCTGAGTCTAGCACCGTCTCCCCGAACAGGAAATGAAGTTCCACAAATGTTAGTCTGAGTAGAGTGAGGTACGAACTCGTACACAGAATGGAGTCTTTGTATTAGTGTAGTGCGCGCGCGGCCCTCAGACGTACATTCCCTTTCTTGCGTCCTGCCTCCACGCACCCAACTTACCCTTGTCCGGCTGTCCCATCCATCCAGCCGTCGTTTTTTACCCACCGCATTACCCACGGGCCACCCTAGCATCTTTTCCATCACACCCCTAGCACCAAGACATCGGATTCGGAGAACTTGCCAACGACCCGCCGCGACCGACGTACGGCCTACCACACGCAATTGTAGCCCACCCCCTCCCCCTGCCCTTTTGGGATGCCCTTCCCTGCCCGATCGCTACTCACTCTCGGATCAACAGCCGTTCTCCTGAGTCGGTAGACCTCACGGTCTTTCGCCCAAACGTTCAAGAATTATCACTTTCATACATGTACTTACGCCTGTACCATTCACATTATGCAAATACATATATACACATCGATTCTTGCTACTCGTCATCACCATCCGCATGCCTCAACTCATACAAAGACAAGTTGTAATTTGTATGGGTGGCCTGCAGTAGGATCAAGCGACGAGACCAAGTAGTACTTACCCAAGGCGACAACCAGGATAAGCAATGGAGTGGCAGCCGAGGATTCAAGTTGAATAGTAGCTTCGCCTGACTAGAAGATGGAGACGTGCCCGCACCGCGGCGACAGCGGGATACTCACGGTTATACTTACCGCACTCTACTACCATCATGTCAAAAGCAAAAATCAACACAACAAAATCAAAGTGTGGACATTGCGAGCAGCACGAAACATCACTTGAATACACACACAAAAGAGTGATATATCGGACACCACCAGCTACAAGGTTCTGCATAACGCCTTCCCCCCGCTTACCTGGGCATCACACAGCATCAACTCTATCGGAACTGCAAGAAGTGACGCAAGAAGAATTGCACTCGAGCCAGAGAAGCTAATAGAGCCGATCTTGAACTCTCTCCCTTCAAGTTGCTGCGCCACTTCCGCGTCTGTCACTCGAGGATCGGCCGGTTCTTGATTAACTCTATAAAATAAGCTCAGGCTATTACCAAATCGAAAATTAGACAACGTATATAACCAAAATAGTGTTGAGATATTATAGATCGCGTTATGTTACTTACTAGGTGAGTCCACCGCAGAAACCTTCTACGGTTATCAGCAACAACACGAATGAGAAACTCGTGCATTCTGCATCTGCACCAAACATGCTACGACCACTTTCATACATAAGCATCAGTTAGATTACCGTCCGTTTGTATAATAGCGGGGCCGAAAGAAGGCGTGCAGGAAGAGCGGGGAGTCCCAGCAATATAGAGGATCGCGAAAGGAACACCGAGGTCTGGTATACAAACTTTGATAGAAATAAAGGTAAGTCGAGTCATCAAAAGTCTGCATATCTCCAATTACCTGCCATAGAGGGTAGTAATCTCGCAGTGAAATGACTAAGAAGCTCGTGATAGAGCGCTCTGAAGATGTAGGAACAGGGTAGACTAGAGTGGGCGCAATGCCATATCAAACGGAGCAAAGCACGTAGTGAAGTCATGTCAATGAAACAGGAAGAATACCTGATTAATAGTATACTCGAACTACGCAAATCAGCTTCATGTTCAAACAACACACACAAGAAAATCCACGACTCACTAGATAAACATGAACGAAGAACACGATCAATCAATAGATAAATAAGCAAACACCCGATCACTCACACAGTGGTAACATATACTTGAGCAACATCGGTTTGACCAAGCACCATTTATCGCTCGCCGTAAGCTGAACAGCAGGAATCTTAGACGCAACAACATCTTCATCATCCTCATCATTGCTCGTCGGAAGTGTCGGAAGGGGTGTATATCCTGCAGTAGGAGACGTCTCATATTCACCATCCTTACGGTTATCACCCAACTGCGAAAACGCCATTGGCCGTGGCAAGAAAAACCAAAACGTGATAGTAGTAACTATCGACAAGATCTGATAATAATTTTAAGCGACAACATTCAGGCGGATATTTAAACGCACAGGAAAGACTCCAACTATTCTGACACCGAAATTACGAAGCTCCCACCAAAGGAACGCCCCAATAAGGCCTGCCGCACCGGTTCCTGAAGCAAAATATATGGCAATATATATACATATACGATCAGAAGATAAAAATAAGGAACAGACAAGTGCAGACCCGACGGTTATGTCCAGCAGCAGACTGGGTATAAGTAGCAGACAGCTGCAAAAACGTCAGCTCCTCAACACCTTGAGAGGAGGCAAACAAATACACAATGAACATACGAGGAGACAATCCCAAAAATATAACGAACATACCACTCGAGAAAGAAGCACAGCATACACCCAACGCTATTAACCAAAACCAAAAATTCCCCTTCAACAATACTCGAAAACAAACCAACAACAACACTCACAACCACAACTCGCAACCCTCCTCCCCATACCGAATGCTCCCTTTCAAAAAATATGGCCAGTCGATCTTGCAGTGGCCAAAGCGACGGAGCGATATTACAAAACGCAATTATGCCTTTCGGCGTAGGTGGAGCAGTAGGTCGAGTGCAGCAGAAAGGACGATAACATATAGCACTCTACAAGAGATGTGCGTATTGGAGATGAGTCGCAGCTGCATGCGGGATCGCGAAGGAGCTTACCGTTGTTGACAAGACCGAACAGAAAGAACGATAAACCGAGTTTGAAGTACACAGGTCGAATATCGGTCACAGAAGGATGGTGTTGGATGGCATGGTAAATTTCACTCCCCAGGCTCGTCAGATCTCAGAGGTTGTGAGCAGCTAACGAAGGCGGTGGTCACAAGATGTCATTCAACGGGGCTTTAAAGTCAAAAATCAACTGGAAGCTCTGCGCCGAGGTCTAAAAGAGCGCCGGCTCTGTGTCTAGTAGAGTATCTCTAACGTGGAATACTTTTAATAGCTGGCAAAGGACGCTGCAATTAAGTCAAATTTTGATTTGACTCCGATGGATAACTCTACTCCAATCATTCCTTTTACAAAAACAACAGAACTAACAAGTCACTGGCAGGGTTTCCGTAGCAGCTGCGACGCCAATAATCAGACTCGCGGTAGCCTTGAAGTTTGAACGATTGCTTCTTCTCATTCTTGCTCTTCTTCGACGGTCTAACCTCCTCTTCATCCGGCAGATCAAAGTCTGGAGACACATATCCATCGTCGTCGGAGACATGCGCTACGGCCTGTTGTTTCACAAGCAAACCTCTCTGTGAAACAATCAAAAGAACCCGATGAGACCTGATTGCAATCCAATAGAAAAGACATTTTTTACCTCCTCCTTCTCCTTCTCCCATCGTTTTCTCTTCTTCACCCTCTTCTTCTCCTTAGCCTCTTCTTTATCATGAACATCAGCTTGCGTCATCCTGCCGATCTCCTTCGTTATGAACTACATTCCTTCATTATGACCCGTTCCCCCTTTCCACTCTTCAAATTCATAAATTTCATGTGGTTCACCCTCATCGTTGAATATCAATTTGTGGCCCCGAGGTCCTGACTGCACCACTGCATTTTTTGACTTGAGCAATTTTATTTTCCGCTTGGACAAATCAGAGTGAATAGGAGATCTGACGTCGAAAGAAGATCATGAACTCTCTTGAGAGCAAAAAATTCGTCGTCGTCTAGCTCTTCTCTAACATCGACATTGATAGAAGCCGACGGGTTCTCGTGGTCTACGAGCTTCGTGTAATGAGATGACAGGATGTTCTGGTTTTTGTGTGAAAAGATTCAATCGTGTTGCGTCCGTACTTGAGCTTTCTGGATATTTTGTGTAGGTGAGATCGCGACGTTAAAAAGGATATTGTTGCAATACGTACGTCGGCCTTCCTCACTACTACCATGTCCTTTATCAATATCATCTTCACTCCCGGTGTCCGAACTTGATTGATCATCGTGTTCTTCATCTGCAGCATTCTGCTCGGCAGGTACGCCCTGAGGAGCATTCTTCTGTCTCTTATTCAAGAACTTGATTTTCGGAGTTCCTAACAGCCCCAACGAAGTGGCACATCCATTCAGGCAGTTCTTTAACCTTGAACACTGATTTATTCTTTTGCAAATGGAACGAACGAAGGTAAGAAACAGATGTCTGCTCCACCAGAATGTCAAACAAAAGAAGCCGTACACAAAAACTGGAAACACATACCCATTGTCCTAACTGCTTGATCTCAGGATCTTGAAAAATTTCTGTACCGGATTTTCGATGGCTTGCATCTTGTTCGCCTTGATCTCGATTTTATGAATTTCAACGCTTCTGGTTGAGTGCCTCCAACGTCTCTACTTCCTCGCTGGGCATAATAAATAATAGACCCTTACCAGAACATTCATATCTTGCAGTTCTGCCGACACGATGTATGTATGTATCAGCGTCTTCCGGGCAATCCCATGTAGGACCTAGTCAACAGCAGGAAAGTTCAACCCTCAGGCAGCTATATCGTAGCAAATAAAACGGCATGCTTGGTAGCGGTAAACTTGCTGAATGTGGGCAACCGCGTCATCTGCTTTTGCTTTCCGTGTAAATGGATCAAGGACGCGCCCCGGATGCGTCTTGCAGAAAGTTTCATCCACAAATCGCACTTGCTTGCAACACGAAAAGAATACGAGAATCTTGCATGAAGGTGGGTTTTGATAAAGCTCCAAAGAACATCCAACTTCTTGTCCAGCTCTACGATAACATAGTGCTGCTCGAGGGATTTCAGAGTGGCGATTTTTTCTCCTGCAGAAACGGAGAGAGGATCTTTGAGACTGAGATGAGCAAGGTCGGAAACGGACTTGGTCTGAGTGGCAGAGAATAGCAGGTCTGTCGAGATTTGGGAAGATGTGTCAGATGAGCGGTGAGAGTACAACTGAATCCTGTGTCCAAGGTATGGTCATCCTCATCAAGAACTGACAGAAAAGTCAGATCGACCATATGTTAATAATATAAAGTTCGTACCATTTGGAGGTTATCAACTTCGAATCCGACCGTTTGGTCCATATATTGGAGTCGACCAGGAGTGGCGACCAGGATGCGCAACAACCAATCACGCTCATCCTTAAGACTACGAACTCGGTGTGGTTCGACTTTGACCGTTCAAGACTGACTACTAACGACACCTTCAACAATCAATTGCAAGGTCGGACTCGAAATGTTGAGGTCTGTCTGCATGACGACTCGAATGCACCCGGAACGATTTGTTGTTACGGAGACCAACGCTATACGACTCGTTATGTATGTGAAATATAAGTCAGGTTGGTCGAAGACACCATCTGACGAATGACATTGTCAGTTCATTTACACCGACTGACCGCTCATCCTACGAACTTGAAGTAGCCTCCAATGATAACGGTAGTCTGCTTTCACGTGTCGTATTCGGTTACATAAACGGTCGAAATTCTGAATCCGAGTCTAAGGGAATCTGGCGGCGGTTGGGCTAGAGGTAGCTGCCGCAATTTATTTGGTTCGATTACGCTTGATTAAATTGGGTCATGCGGATTACAAGTGTATATATTAATGAATTGGATGAGAGCGGATGCAGGCGGTGGGGGCGGGGCAGGAGGGGCACCAGTGGACGAAAATCGGTTACAAAATCGTAGTCGACTTCAACTGTGGGAAACGTGGTCGGAAGGCGGTCCGCTGTTATACGGGACGGACAAATCGACACCAATCGGATGGATCGACAGACCACTGGTCTAGTAGAACAAAGTTCGCGCAACTCCAGAACCTTCAACTTGACCAACGTCGACACGTCTGAGAGCTTTTTTCTCCTCTCCTTTATGCTTCAAATCCTCGACTTGTGAAGACGACGCCCACCCTGTCAGTTAATCAATGTCGAGCTCCCAAGATGTTGCCGCATTTATCCAATACGTGAGGCACCAGAGACTTATCTTGGATGTGAGTCCCCTCCCGAGACAATCAGGGTTTCACTAAGATGGTTCATCTATAGTACTTGTTCAGTACGTCAAGTTGGTGTCGCGCGGCGACTGCTGTTTTACTGACTGCAACTTCTGCAGTATCCGCTACAGCCCTGCTCGTATGCACATGTCGTCTTGTTTATCAGTTTGACCCATGCTTTTTGGCTATAGTTCTATGATTTCATCTTGACCTTGCATCTTGAGGTCAAGTACGTTTGGTTTTCGAAATGGAGTTACACCAAAATTCTTTTTCTGCTTAACCGTTACCTGACTTTCATCTCTACTTTCTTCATACTTTACAGTGAGCTGTGTTCGCTCAGGTTCACACAGAAATAGCTGACTCGTCTGACAGACCAACTATTCATCGACCCTCCGAAAGACACGTGCACCTGGACGTGGCCCGTGGCATCATGTGAGTATTCCCATCTTTGATTTGTCTGCTGGTTCGGATCATACAAACTAGGGCTTGTCGCAGTCAAGACGGTTATTTCCGAGAGTGAGTATTCTTCTCTCAATAGTCCTTCGCATCGCTCAATTCTAGCGCGTGTCGAAGTCATCCTCGGCATCAGGACTTGGGCAGTTTGGAACAGAAATAGAGTAGTCGGTGTTGTGCTCGTGGTTGCGATGGTTACACATGTCATCATTATATTGGTTGCAAACAGAATCATACTTAACTCTCTAAGACGTGAGTCCTTGGAGGTCTGAATTTGATATCGCTCTTTGATCCCGCTACCTGTATAGATGCACCTCCTCCGTATCCTGGATTCAGGGGCTGCTTTATCGTAAATGCAAGCGGCTTGATATGGATATGCTACACTTCGCTGACCACGGTCGAAGTTGGTGCGTCTGTTGGCTTTTCATAATATTTTGCATTCCATCTAGCTTATACTTCTATATCTAGTCTTTCTGACTTTGATGACGATAAGTGCTTTCCGGTCATGTTTGTCTCTATAGTTCTCTACCATTTTCGTATCTTATTCTTCACAATGCCTAGTCCGATCCGGATTCACTAGCGACCTCTGGGTCGTCGTCCACAGGGATGGTATGTGAAGATTTGATACATCGTCGTCAATCTCCTGACATCGCATTTCCTCATAGGCATCCTTGTCTATGTCTACCTACTAAGTGCGTTGCCTGATGCCAGGATTTATCTTCGACTCTTATTACAAGCACAATTGTAGTTATCACGGCAGCAAATCTAACCGTTTCGATTGCTGGAGCGGTAAGCTTCTCTCATCGAGGTTATATATTTTGCTAACTGCCGCTTCCAATAGCCCGACATGCAAATCATGTTGACTCCGTCAGTATAAAGTCTTTTCTCGTGTTATAATCTGACAGTCTTTTCAGCCATGATGACGTCCTGTATACGGTGCTCACTGCTCGAATAATTATCAACCTTCGAATAATGGGACAACAAGGGGTGAAAACCGAATTACACACGAACTATTATCGAGGCGCGACCCAAAGCGTATCGGACACACCTATGGAGTTCATAGAGAACGGGAGGAATACATTTCATGGAACAACGACCTTTGAAGAAACTTCAATTCGCTACGAAGGCGGGTCATCGCAGACGCCCACACAATAGATCGCAGCATCGGTGCGGTATAATCTAATCCAGCTCTATGTGGGCTTCATGGATTGAGGAAATGGGCGATGGATGGTGGGGCTGTTGATTGGCGTTCACGCGGTCCTCGATTCTCTTACGCAAGTAAGAAGCAGGGTTTTGTTGGACGGCTATGATGCTACCTACCAAAATTTGACCTATCAAAGTTTCCTAAATTTATACTGATAAACTTTGCAGTTCCACTTACCCATTTGAACCTTAATTCTTCATTATACTCTTTTGCCTTACGCCATACGAATGTCCTCCTACGGTTTATAAAGCTATTATACTCTTTCTGCAACACCTGTTATACACATTAGTTCTTCTAATACATTGTCTTGTCTTAGATCCTGATATTCTTGTGGAAATCCAAGCATGTCCTCAAATACAGTATGCATCAAGGTCAGAGTAGTCCATTTCTCGTTCTCCTGCGCTCATATCCAACTTCTGATCGTCATCTCCCTTCAACAAATACCAGTCAACTCACACATCCTTCGATTCGTCGTCGCGGATGTTGCCAGTGGAATTGAACCACCTCTCACAGTCGCTCATCCAGAAGATTTCATTGCAACGAATTTAAGACCCCCGTGCCTTCATTTTTACTTTGCGAGAGTCAATAAAATACTGAATTGGTCCGATAAAAAAAATACAAGGAGTGTTTTGCATGGTTATTAATACAACAAGAAATACAAGGTGACCATCACAGAGATCAAATCTCTATGAATCAGACATCATAAGCGACACGCGCACCAGTCCAAGCATAGGCGTAGTTGTGCTGGTAATAGTTACGCAAGGACCTTCTATTCGCCTGGGGCGGGATAGTCGCGTACGACCCACCAATCTTCATGCGTGGTGAGAATACACGCAAGTCGGAGGGGTAAACGACTTACGATTATTTGGTGTTGCCCGTCAAAGAAATCTTGACTAAATCTATAAACTAGAGTATAAGTCCGCATTTATATGGAGTGAGGTACTCGGACATACCCAGGATACAGCTTGGACGCCTCGAAACCGTCGTGCTTGTCGAACACGGTACTCGTCTACTCCCAAACACCGCCGTCGTGACCTTTGTGGTCCTTACCAACCCCGGTAGTAGCGCTGGAGAATTGATCAGCAATTGCGGTGACTGTTGATCTCTGTAGAGGCTTACGGAACAAGATGCCAGTTTCTGAACCCAGTATTCGCCCCACTTTCATATCCATGTTCGAACTTGTCGAGGAATAGACGGAGTTCTGGTTAAGTGGGAATGCGTCCACCTTTGACTCTTGCGTAGGTTGATAAATCGACATATGTAGTCATTACCGGCCACAAACGGGCAATCTTCATTGGAACAGGTCCATAAAGAGTTCTACCCTGACGAGTACAGTAAGATGCGATGCCCCTAAGGAATGAAGTCATAGATCTTACGTAAATTTGACCATCCAACGGAAAGTTGACCTTTCCGAGTCCATGGCATTCGGCTTGGTAAAATTGATAAAATTGTTCGTTGTTTACTGGCCTCCAGTCGATCTTGAATTGGCCAACTTCAACCTCCCTCTTGAGATGTTCATTATCCCACCAAAATTCGTGATCATCGACGTCTGTATATTAGTCGTCACCCTCAGAATCGTTATGCCCAAGAACAACGATCTCAGGGCCGAGCGTCACGGTGGGCGTCTGTGGCACAGGAGCTGTATCCCAAGCGGTGGCCAGGGCAGACCAGGGAGATGCAGTAGAACCAGGTGGAGGAAGAGTGGGCGCAATGCCATATCAAACAGAGCTAAGCACGTAGTGAAGTCATGTCAATGAAACAGAAAGAATACCGAAAGAAGCACAACATACACCCAAAAATCTCAACGGCAAACTCTTAAACGACACAACAGCGATGTTACAAAACGCAATGATGCCTTTCGGCGTAGGTGGAGCAGTAAGTCGGGGACAGTCGTATTGGGAAAGCGAAGTCGAAATATAATATTTGGATAGCGCAATGGGGTGTTTTCAACGCTGACATTAGAGTCTGGAGATGATTACCACTATAAAATGAAAGATTTTGAAGATGAGGTTGACGACTCCGAGTATGTGCCGGCAGCGAGAGTCAACCTCTTCAGTCACGTCGTTGCAGGATCCGAGTTAGTTATCAGCAGAGGTGCAGGTGGTCGAGTTTGGCGAGTCTCGAACACGGTAGATAGTAATTCCTTTCAAGTAAAAACAAAGTCTCCACAAAGGAGTAGAACTCTATAGCATAAGAGTCATCCACGGCCGACCGACCTATAGAACGTATGAATGGGGGATGCAAGAAAATACTACTCAACAAGCGACGGAGGTCGAGTTGATCACTACTGCACATCCGCAAGGTCTACAATCGGAACTCGTCTGCTAAGTGATCCTAAAAGTTTATAAGGGAGACACTCTTCGAAGGTGAAGACGATTGTTTTCTTCTCCTTTCTCTTCTCTTGTGATATGAAGAATGGTCATCTAAGCGGTGCCTTTCGTTCTTTCTGCATTCGCATTCCCCACCGTGTTCTAAAATTGTCCTCGCCTTTGGTTTTGATCTGAATTGGCCATATCAATAATAGCAGAATCTCTGTATGGGAGAACGTTATACCAGTCAGGTGTCGGTCGAGTGAATAAGGGACGAGAGAGGTATCAACGTTTCTGTCTCTGTATATAATCAAGACGATTAACAGCATCATAATCTCGATATATTCCAGCAAACATCTGCGTTTCTGTTATTCGAATTTGCCCAAGAAATTGTGGTATTGATTTGGCAGTGAATTGGTTTGCCCCTTCCAGATGGCCCTAGAGCAGGAAATTGGAAACCTTGTATGTCTGGTGCTAGAACTGCGTGAGTTAATTGTAATGACTTGAGAAAGAGGAATAGAACAACTTGCTTTCAACATATTTGGCGCCATTCACGAGTACTAAGCTTTTGCGTGAACCTTTAGAGACAACGACGTGTCAATTGTTTGGTATGACTTGTCCGGAAGCGCTTTCAGTAGATTTCTGCCGTGTTGGAATTAGAGAATAACTGGTAGTGTAGTAAAGGGGAATAAGGAAGTACCATCGCTGTCTGCAACACCAAGATTTTCTTCGTAACAATCTCCAGTCATATTTGATCCATATTTAACTACTCCCGAGCACTATTGAGATCCACAACTTGAAGTTCAATGGGAGCAGGAAAGATGTTACGCAATTATTTTTCTTCGAAATTCTAGCTAAAGATGTCAGCACGGCGATTCTCAGGCTGTACGTTGGAAAAGACAACACTGCATACCTTCTTACGGATTGGGGAGAATTGCTCGATACAGTTTTCTCTTTGAATTTGGCGCGCGTCGACTAATGTATCTGCGCGGTAAGTCCGAGCCAGTGAGCGGCTAATGCAAGCGTCTGAGAAAGTTTGATTATTCGCAGCCTAGGATCTACAGACAGAACAGCGTCAAGTAATCGAGCTCCAAATCTAGGTCGACATGAATAGACGGATCACCTTGCGAGTGGTAGTAGCATCCCCCAAGAGACGACAATTGATTCCAGGCAGTTCTAATTGGAGAAAGCTCAAGGCGATAGTTGTATTGGGAAAGTGAGGTCGAAATAGATCTTAGATAGCAGATTTGAACTGCGCAATGGGGTGTTTTGATACGTTGACACGTTGAGTCTGGAAATGATGACCACCACAAAATGAAAGATTTTGAAGGAAAATGGTGAGTCCGCGTCGGCAGCGAGAGTCAATCTCTTCTAGTCTCCCGTAGGCAGACCTATAAATTCGTGTCTTGTTGATAGTTGATAGGGCGACACTCATATAAATCTCTTCAGCCACGTCGTTGCAGGTTCCGAGTTAGTTATCGGCAGAGGTGCAGATGGTCGAGTTTGTTGAGTCTCGAACACGGTAGATAAATCCTTTCAAGTAAAAACAAAGTCTCCACAAAGGAGTAGTACTCTATAGCATAAGAATTATACAGATCTACTGTATAGAACGTATGAATGGGGGATGTAAGAAAATATTACTCAACAAGCGACGGAGGTCGAGTTGATCATCACTGCACATCTGCAAGGTCTACAATCGGAACTCGTCCGCTAAGAGATCCTAAAACGACCTTTTTTCCATAAGAATCACCTGTGTTTCTCATATCAGGTGGTACCCAAAGGACCCGTCTCTCCCGCTCATCTACAATCCACTCTCTCATCCGTCGGTAATGATGGAAACGCATGGGTATGGATTGCTGAACATCATGTAAGGGGACAAACCTCATTGGAAGCGACGGGTGATCATCCTTGTCGTCGTCGTCGGAGGTAGACTGATTGGGGGATATGCTCCATCTCATCGTCTCACTGTTGTTCTCCAGGATGACACTAGGCCCATCAATACCAAATGCAACCTTGTCGAAGAAGGTATCAACTTCCATGGACGCAAGACATTTCCCAGTTGCTATCTCCCACAAGTCGACGTGCATGGAAGTTCGATCTTCCAGATAGTATGGCTCTCTAAGAGACACCATTCGATTACCATTTGGGGAGAACTCGAGGCTAAAGTGGAGATATCGAATATTGCGTTCAGGTGTTTCGAAGGTCGAAATGAGATTGTGGGTCCGAGTATCCCAGATTCGTATTTTGTGATCGGATGAGCCAGATGCGAGAAGTGTCGAGTCCTGCGAGAATGTCACCGAATCGACATCATCGGGGTGACTGAATGTATGCAAGCACCGACCCGTCGTTAGATCCCACAGCTTGGCAGTGTGATCCCTGGACCCCGAGGCTACAAGCCGTCCGTCCCCAGAGAAAGCAACGCTAAGCACACGACCGTAGTGACTGGCCGTCTCATAGTGTGGGCTTGGACCGTCTGTCTGCCAAATCTTCACAACTCCGCCAGTTCTTGATGCAATGCGAGTCCCATCCGACGAGATCGCAGTTTTATTTCCCTGGTATTTGAACATCAACACATCGCGGTGTTTGGCGGGATCAGTCTTGCTGCGACGGTCTCGGCTTTGAAGCAACTCGAGCCTGAGTCGAGCCTTTCGGAAGCAGTGGTCTAGCCAGTTTTTCGGTTTTGGTCTCGGAGTGTTGGTCGTTTCTGTGAGATCGTGAATTACAAATGTCGAAGCCTCGGTTGCATACATGAGCCTATCTTGACCCAGAAATCGAACCGACTCGACCCAACGATCCGTCGTAATTGTTCGGAAAACATAACCAGTGCGGACATTGAAGATTTTCACTTTATGGAGTGATCCTGAAGCAACGAATGATGAATCTGGTGAGCATGCAACACAAATCACTGTATCTTCACATCCAGAAAATGTCTTGATACATCTCTTCTCAGTAATGTCCCACATCCTCACGATCCTGTCCTGAGATCCCGATATGACTTCATTCCCAGGAGATGACCAGCAAACGCTCCTGACCCAATATGAATGACCCTCCAAAATGCATCGGCAATCTCGCTCGGATACGTTCCAAATTCGAATGGTACGGTCTTGTGAACAAGATGCAATCATGGTCCCGCATGGCGAGAATGCAACCGATCTGACGACATCAGTATGTCCCTCTAAACCACTAACAAGGCCACCAGTTTGTACTTCCCACACGTTAATTACGCCATCGTTACGTCCAGTCGCAAGGAGTGTACCGTCGGGGGAGAAAGCAAGAGCCCAATATTGGGCAGTCCCGTCTGATGTCAATCTAGCTCGACGGCGCCCTGTCAACGTTTCAAATACTTCCACACAACCTAATTCGCCGACTGCAATGAGATCGTCCTGGTAGGAGAATGCTATATGGTATACAGTATACTGTGTCTGAATTGATCTCGTAGATGCGTCCCACAAGTCTTCAATTGCATTCAACATCTTCACTCCTGTAGATATTTGGTCCTCGTATAACACTCGGACGAGCAAGGATCCTGGAGACCAAGGCAAAGCGGAATGGTATATATGACGTGCGGAGGCTTCAATGACATCGAAGAACCGTAGGATGAACCGTTCGCTATCTTTCATGATGTCCAGTAGATCCGTGTCTGGTGAATGAACCTGGAAACAGGTGTTCTATTAAGAAAGTAAACAACAAAGCATCCATACTCACACGGACAAACCAGTCTTTCACATCTCGAAGGGAATAGACTGCACAACGCACATCCCCTACAATGCTGAGCACTTCCAACCACGATAACATGTGATGCTTGAAGAAATATTCCACCAGCTCAACAGTGTGTCCAACGTCGTCGCCGTCACTGGAAGCGAACCGAAGATGATTGGCCCACGATCTACATGCATACTCCAATCCACTGCCAATATACTTCTCCCGACGTGCATCAAGATCATAGATGTCCTCGTTCACAGCATAAGGGGGCAAATCGCATATATTCTTCTTCAATGATTCATTCATCAATCTCAGGCAGTATGTCCCAAGTTTCATGTGTAAGGCGGATGATTCGATGTAGAAGCGTCTGTCTGTGCATCGTCTCGGGTTAAGAAGAAAATCTGCAAACGACTTGTGGCAGATGCGTAGAGGCCATGTATCCGAATCCGGAATAATAAGAACAGAATGGAGCCAACGGATGCTGGTCCTCAATTTCCCCTGTGGTATGTCCAGTATTTTCGCAAGGTCTACACATGATAGGGGTCTGAACACCGACACGATGGACCCGACAACAAGTCGCAATAGGTCAAAGAATTTTGCATCAAGGTCGTCGACATCTGGAAAACTCCGGAGGAACACCTGGAGATATGTGTCATCGACCCCCGATCTCCCTTCACGAACAGTGGAGTATCCATCCATAATGATCGCCTTCAGCTGGTCTTGTGGATCAAGATGACGGTCCCCGATGAGTCTGGCAAAAATGGACGCCACGATGAAAAGCCCAGAACATCGGTTGACTAAGAAAGCGATATCGTCATTGGCAGGCCATGGATCTGTCAAATCACAATGGCTCCTCTCTTTTGCAATTTCTGATAGACGTGTCCGAAGATAGAGCTCAATGTCTTGATCAACGGAGGAGCGATCGACGTCGTGGAGCACAAATACTTCTGTATGTGGTTGTAATACCGGGAGTCGGAATCCAGATCGAATTGGTGGTTCAGGCCTGCCAGTAATGAAGAACTTGACAGATGGTATTACGTCGATGTGTCGCGCCAGGAGGGAAAGGATTGCGGAAGCTGGTTCGTTATCTTCACACTCATCCAGAGCATCTATGATGATGGTCGTAGATAACCTTGTGGACTTGAGTGGTCGCACAAGCAGATTCTCGAGCTGGATTGCTAATGACTCGTCAGTTGCATATGGGTACGAGCTCATAACATTGATGAGCGCCTCTTGGAATTGTGGGTATTGATATGCGAGGTCGACCGCAAGGGTTGGGAAGATTAAGTGAATATCGCGCCTATCTGGATAATCGCGAGAGCAAAAGAAAGTAGCTCCGAGTCGTCCACCTGCAGCAGACCGTTCTGCAAATGTCTGAGCAATTGTTGATTTGCCGGTGCCACCCATCCCATTCAACCAGTATACACGCTTGTCCGTGAAATCGACCTCCCACTCTTCGATACGCGCCAACTCTGCTTTTCGTGTCTCTGCTAGGCATGTCCGATGATGTTCAGAGAGATATCCAGCGTTTTTAGCTCGTCGTAGCTTGTTCAGTAAGGAAATGTCTACTTCATGTGAGATCAGATGCAGAGAAAACTAATGGTCATTGACGTACCGTTTCCCTATAAAGTACCATTCAGCGATCGTTCACCCGCTTCAATAATTACAAACATACCTTCGCCTCGATCGTTGTGATATTATACTGATCTCTCCCAACGGCATTAAAGGTCCCATGACTAGCGTCGACATGAGATGCTCCCTTGAAGAATTCAGGATGAGGGCCCCGTTGAGAAAGTGCGGGCGGTGAATCTTGGCTCAGTGGCTGAGATGATGACGAAGCTGTTGTCGTCCAATCAGAATGTTGCATGACTATCTATGAGAGTACCGCTCACCCTCAAGTACTGTAATCCTACTCGGGCCTGACTGTGTCTGATGTGGCGCGGAGGCGACATGGGCTGGAATCCAGTCAGATTGTAATTCTGGGGACGGGGTTTCTGTAGTTTGGTGTAATGGATCCATTTGAAACGGATAGCGACGGGGGAGAATGAGGGATGAACCACAAGATAAGACCACATTGACTTGCCGGCACACACTAATATGTACTCCGAGTCTGAGTCTAGCGCCGTCTCCTCGAACAGGAAATAAAGTTCCATGAACAAGTTGTAATTTGTATGGGTGGCCCGCCGTAGGATCAAACGACGAGATCAAGTAGTACTTACTCGAGGCGACGACCAGGATAAGCAATGGAGTGGCAGCTGGGGATTCAAGCTGAATAGTAGCCTCGCATGAGTAGAAAGTGGAGACGTGCCCACAGCCTGAGGGCGGGGGAGCCTGCGGGATACTTGCGGTTATACTTACCGCACTCTATTACCATCATGTCAAAAGCAAAAGTCAAAACAACAAAATCAAAGTGTGGACATTGCGAGCAGCACGAAACATCACTTGAATTATTATTCTAATCTTACACACACAAAAGAGTAATATATCGGACACCACCAGCTACAAGGTTCTGCATAACGCCTTCCCCACGCTCACCTGGGCATCACATAGTATCAACTCCATCGGAATCGCAAGAAGTGACGCAAGAAGGTTCCACTCGAGTCGGAGAAGGCATATGATAGAGCCGATCTTGAACTCTTTCCCTTGCTTCGCCACCTCCCGCGTCTGTCACTCCAGGATCTGCCGGTTCTTGATTAACTCTAGAAAATAAGTTCACGCTATTACAAAAACGAAAATTAGACAAAGTATAACCAAAATAGATTTGAGATATTATAGATCGCGTTATGTTACGTACTAGGCGAGTCCACCGCAGAAACCTTCTATGGTTATCAGCAAGAACACGAACGAGAAACTCGTGCATTCTGCATCTGCACCAAACATGCTACGACCACTTTCATACATAAGCCTCAGTTAGATTACCGTTTGTATAATAGTGGGGGCCGAAAGAAGGCATGCAGGAAGAGCGGGGAGTCCCAGCAATATAGAGGATCGCGAAAGGAACACCGAGGCCTGGTATACAAATTCTGATAGAAATAAGTAAACACCCGATCACTCACACAGTGGTAACATATACTTGAGCAACATCGGTTTCACCAAGCGCCATTTATCGCTCTCCGTAAGCTGAACAGCAGGAATCTTAGAAGCAATAACATCTTCATCATCCTCATCATTGCCCGTCGGAAGTGTCGGAAGGGGTGTGTACCCCGCAGTAGGAGACGTCTTATATTCACTATCCTTACGATTATCACCCAACTGCGAAGACGCCTGGCAAGAAAAAATAAAATAATAATAAGCGATAACATTCAGAAAAAGCGGATATTGAAACGCACAGAAGAGACCCCAACTACTATCCTGGCACCGATTACGAAGCTCCAACCAAAGGAACGCCCCAACAAGGCCTGTCGCACCGGTTCCCGAAGCAAAATACCTGACAATATACATACATATACGATCAGAAGATGAACATAAAAGAACAGACAAGTGCAGACCCGACGCTTTGTCCAACATCAGAGTGGGTATAAGTAGTAGACAGCTGCAAAAACGTCAGCTCCCCAAGACCTTGAGAGGAGGCAAACATTAACATAGTGAACATACGAGACAAAATGTAACTAACATACCACTCGAGGAAGAAGCACAACATACACCCAACAATCTCAACGGCAAACTCTTAAACGACGCAACAACCTGTTAGCCAAAACCAGAAAAATCCCCTTCAACAAAACTGGAAAACAAACCAACAGTAACACTCATAACCATACAAACACACTGAGAAAACAACATCTCGGAACCCTCCTCCCATACCGAATACTCTCTTTCAAAAAATACGGCCAGCCAATCTTGCAGTGGCCAAAACGACGGAGCGATGTTACAAAACGCAATTATGCCTTTCGGCGTAGGTGGAGCAGTAGGTCGAGTGCAGCAGAAAGGACGATAACATATAGCACTCTACAAGAGATGTGCGTATTGGAGATGAGTCGCAGCTGCATGCGGGATTGCGAACGAGCTTACCGTTGTTGATGAGACCGAGCAGAAAGAACGATAAACCGAGTACACAGGTCGAATACCGGTCACAGAAGGCTGCATGGTGTCCGACGGCATGGTAACTTGCACTCCCTAGGGTCATCATATCTCAGAGGTTGTGATCATGAGCAGCTAACGGAAGGCGGTGGGTCACATGATGTCAACGGGACTTTCAAGTCAAAATCAATTGCAAGTTCCTCGCCGAGGTCTAAAGAAGCGCCAGCTCTTTCGTAGACTGTAGAGTATCTCTAACGTGGAATACCTTTAATAGTTGGCAAAGGACGCTGCAATTATGTCAAATTTTGATTTTACTCTGATATTCCAATCATTCCTTTACAAACACAACAGAACCAACAAGTCAGCGTTTCCGTAGCAGCTGCGACGCCAATAATTCTTCATCTTCCACACTCGTGGTAGCCTTGAACGATTGCTTCCTCCCATTCCCGCTCCCCTTCGACGGTCTAACCTCCTCTTCATCCCACAGATCAAAGTCCGGAGACACATATCCACCGTCGTCGGAGCCATGCGCTACGGCGGTTGATCCACAACCAAACCTTTCTGCGAAATAATCAAAAGAACCCGATGAGACCTGATTTCAATCCAATAGGAAAGACGTATTCTACCTCTTCCTTCTCGTTCTCCTTTCGTTTCCTCTTCTTCTCCTTAGCCTCTTCTTTATCATGACCATCAGCTTGCTTCATCCTACCGATGTCCTTCGTTATGAATTGCCTTCCTCGTTCATGACCCGTTCCCCTTTCCACTCTTTAATTCATAAATTTCATGTGGTTGACCCTCATCGTCGAATACCAGCTTATGACCCTGAGGTCCTAACTTCGCCACCGCCTTTTTGGACTGGAGCATCTTTATTTTCCGCTTGGATAAACCGGGGTGCATGGGGAGATCTGACGTCGAGGGAAGATCATGGTTGACTTTCTTGAGAGCAAAAAATTCGTCGTCATCCTCCGGCTCTTCTCTACCATCGACATTGATAGAAGTCGACGGATTCTTGTGGTTTACGAGCTTCGTGTAATGAGACGACAGGATGTTCTGGTTTTTGCGTGAAAACATTCGATCGTATTTCGTCCGCACTTGAGCTTTCTGCATATTTCGTGTAGGTGAGATCGCGACGTTAAAAAAGCATATTGTTGCAAGACGTACATTATTAGACTCTCCTCGAGCTTCCTACCTATCATGTCCTTTATCAATATCACCTTCACTCCTGGTGTCCGAACTTGATTGATCATCGTGTTCTTCATCTGCAGCACGCCCTGACGAGCATTTTCTTATTCAAGAATTTGATTCTCGGAGTTCCTAGCAGCTCTATCGAAGCGGAAAATTCATTCACGGGCAGTGCTTAACCTTGAACACTGATTTGCTCTTTTGCAAATGGACCGAACGAAGGTAAGAAACAGATGTCTACTCCACCAGAACGTTAAACAAAAGAAGCCGTACACAAGAACTGGAAACACTCACCCTTTGTCCTAAATACTTGATCTCAGGATCTTGGAAAGCAAGTTTCTGCAGCTGATTTTCGATGGCTTGCATCTTGTTCGCCTTGATCTTGATTTTATGAATTTCAATGCTTCTGGTT